>JWJB01010096.1:0-80489 GCA_000812895.1 Rutstroemia sydowiana | reverse complement strand
GGCTCCATGGAAGTTCCATGGAGCCCCATGGTGGGAGGTGGATACGAAGTATTCTACAGTACAGAGTTCAGGGCACTGAAGTCTTGCTCGCAGGGTCATAGTTGTAATTCCAACTTGATCGATCTCGATTTCATTGATGAAGTAACAATAATACCGATATAGTATACCCTTACTAGATAAATTTATCTACTTTACAAGTGTAAATTATGTACTCCACCACTCCGTACTAGCCAAGTTATGGGAATAGATCTACAGCTGTACATGACTTTCCCATCCGTCTATCTCCCCATCTCTCGAGGGTGGTCTCAAAGTCGTTCCGGAAGCGTCCCATTCTACGGATAACGGTTCGTGGCTCCGGTTATATCTGTTTCCATTGAACCACAGCTCGAACTTCAAATCGGCAGGACCGATGATCACTTTAACGCTAAAGGTGGCGAGATAGTACTTTTTGCCTTGCCAGTGGTTCCATGCTCGTGTGTTTTTGGCTTCAAATTCCTCATCCAAGACCTCTTTCAAATCAGAGTGTACCGTGCATAACTTGGATACGCCTGCTGTAATTGGCAGCGGGTAAGTAAGGATGTTCTGTAAAGGACTTGTTTTAAATTAATTGGTGCTCAAACGTACATTCTTTGAAACTCCGTGGAAGATTGTCTCTATCTTCATGAGATATCACAATCACTGTATCCCATGTTCGATTCCTATCACCCGGAGTGACCTTTCTGCTAAATTGGCGTTCCTTGGCTGAATCGGCTTCAATTGTATCATCCTAGGCTCGTCGTCAGCATCAATGAAGATCATATAGCGTGTCTCGGTGTTTCGCTGGTTCGCTGTTTCAATGTTTATTGATTACCTTTTTGATAAGCCAATCTATCATCATTGTTGCCCACTTCTGCTTCTTGTTGAACTGGTCGACAATAACGTCCGCTCCTACATGAACTTTCGGATCGTATAATTGGCGACATAATACGCCATAACTGGCTCTTGCTCTAGTCTATATCAGCACTAGGTCCCAATAGCATATATAATTCGTGGTGTACAAACATCCGAGTCCTCAAGGTAGCTACACCTGAAGTAATTTTCTGTCTTCTGTCGATGACAAGCCCTTTCACGACCGCAAGTCGTGGCTCTTGAGACTTTAAAATCTGTATCCTTGGGGCGTTGGGATGAGGATTCCGGGAAAACTGATCTTCAATCTTATTTTTCACGTATTGTGATCCTCCTAGGCCTCCACTCAAAACAAGGAATTTCTGCCATGAGACTTTAGCATAGTTTTAAAATTACCTTTCGTTATCCTGCTGGTGAAATCTCTATGCACTTACTACATTGTCTCTGTTTCTATGAGTCTCTATCCAGTCTAATTGTTTGCTAATTCTACTAATAATGCCCTTTATCTGGGTATCAAATAATGCCTGGATTTCAAACCTATATTAATGATCAAAATCAGTCACTGTGATTAGAATTGTTATTTAATACGTACCTCGAGAAATACATCCTGCTATTCTCGATTCGAAGTCCCGGGTGCGCCAAACCTTGCTGAATACCAAGACCCAACTTATCGAGCCGCAATATATATTCTGGCTGGTTGGCGGAGCTTGTGCCAAACTTATGCTTGAGAGATTGGAAAGCAGGGCTTCGCGCGAGCTTATGTGCTAAGTTTTCGGGGAGTTCTATCTCGGGATGTGCATCTATTCGCTTTTGTACAACAAGTTCAAAAGCTCGATCAATCATGGTGGAACCGATTCCAACGCCCTTTACTTCGGCAACTTGCTTTAGTGAAGGTCGTTTATGATTGGCATCTAGTACTTCGACGAGACCAAGACTGAGTGATCATTAGCTTTCTAATCTTATACCGTCCTGGCATACTTGAATGGCCTAGGTAGTGATTGGTACATACTCGGTTGTTCCCCCTCCTGCATCACAGATCAAGATAATATCACCTCTTTGAAGCCGAACCTCTGAACTTGTTGCAAAAAACACAGCTGCAGCCTCCGCCTCCGTTAATTCCAATTTCGCCGAATGCTTATCTGGATTCTCGGCCGTGAAACCAGCCGCAACAATAGCATCACTAAACCTATTGGCCGTGTCCAATGAGTTCCAAGTCGTTGGAAGACTAAAGACAAACTCGACGTTCTTGTATCGCCAGCTTCCCATCACTGACTCTATACATAACTTCACGTGCTCATGAACTTGTCGCAAATAATCTGTTACTAAATCCTTGGCCTCATCAACCGAATCCGGCATGTTTCTAACGCCTCCTTTGCGCGCCAAATCCAGACTATTCTGATCGAGGTAGATTTTGAAATGTTCTCGAACGTCAGTATTCTCATGATAGTCGTCATCAGCGTCGCAAAGAAATCCCCATCGCGGCTGGTTTTGTTCTTCGCCGCTGCGGGGGTATGCGAGTTTAGTAGGCACTTTCGTTTCTACACGCTCAGCAAGGCCAGGCCATTCCTGTATACTTATTGTTGGATTGTCATTGTTGATATTTGTCCACACAACTCCTTCGGCTCAAGTTAGCATGTATATATCTACAAGCCTTCTCATATAGAGAGCGCAAACTTGCCAGTATAAGTCTGTCCAAAGTCAATCCCCACAATCAGTTCTGGCGAGTTGGTATTTAATGGAGCCATTACGAATTGTATCTCGGCGCAAGATCTCTCACCATTCAGGATTCATGGATAGGATAGATGGAGGGAGGGAATTTTGAGTATTTTTCTTATGCACACTCAACACCTTCACCGACAAAACCCTTGAAATCTTACTCAGCTGAATTGTATTGTGTGACCTCTAAATTTATGAATCCTAGTCTGAGGCTCCTCCATTTCAATCTCGGCGTCTGCATGGCAAGGCTGCCTCTACTCATAACTGATATAACTCCGAGGTTATTTTAAGCTCTTGTCCAGCTCGGAGTAATATCCTGGATACACTCAAATGAATGTGATACACGTATTTTGGTGAAGGATTGCTGAATTTGGCGCCAGAAGAAAATGATCGATAGGACTTGTTCGCGTTGCCAGGTTTACATAGCCTCCACCTACACTAGGGTTGGATATACAATGTTGTACAGAATCCTCGAGCTGTTTCTTTAGAGGTGATTGCTAACGCCATAGCGCACCGGGCCATATCGTGTAGAATAAACATCCAGTAAAATTATATAAAAGTAGACAATGTTCGTGCATGTAATTAGAAGACGGGACAAAATCCCTGCACATGCATATATTGTAACGGAGGCTTATTTGCTTACGTGAATGCATGGTTGAGCAGATGGTTTTTCTATGGTCAAGGTTTGGGGGCGATAAATGTATAAGCAGGACCAATCAGGGTGTAGGGCGTGTTAGAGCCGCACAATCATGGGCAATCCCCTTTACCCAGATCAGTTTGTGCGTTTGCGCATCTGCATCTGAACATTGCTACAGGTTTTGTACGTCTCCGTCTTGATCTTATTTTTACTGTGGTTTGAGACCATAGACGACGGAACTATGGATACAGCAACTACCTCTCTATCTACCTCTTCATCTACCTCTTCGCCTACTCCTCCCACAACAACCACACCTGGAGTGGAAACTTCGATTTCGACGGATCCCGGTGTCCCTTCCCCATCGACAACCACCACTTCCTCTTCCATTTTTCCTTCTGCGCCTCCGTCATTAACGAGTGACTCTTCTACAAGTAGCCCAAGCATCAGTAGCCAAACCAGCCAAAGTACAACAACAGCCTCAAATGTGATAGTTCTCCCAACCGGCGCAAATGGAACCAGTAATGGCACCGTCCATCACTCGCACTCCACAGTATCTAGTGGTGCAACCGCGGGTATCGCTGTAGGCACATTCTTCGTAGGTGTCGTTATCGCCTTATGTGGTATCTTGGCGTTCTTCCGCCTCTCGCAACGAAATCGCGGGCACAGAAGAAACGACAGATGGAGCAGTAATCGCATTCCCTCTAACAGGAGGCAAGTTGCCACCTTTGGCAAAGTCGATGCTGAAGTAGCCGCTTCAACAGTATCCGAGCTACCATTAGAGGCATTCCCGCCCGTAGAGCGAGCAGACGATAGTCAAATCCGGAAATGCATGCAAGACTTAGAGGAATTGATATACCAACATGTTGAGAACCACTACCACATGCGACCGTTCACGGGACGGCCCGAAGATCTTGCAGTTCTCCTAGCTCGCTGCGGATACTCCGAACAGACGGAACCTTCGAAACAAAGCCTTACATCGCTACTCATCGCGCCCGACAAAAGACGGACGGCCATCAAACATTTGATTGCGTGGGTGATTTTACATGGTATTGATTTGAATGGCGAGCTCGAGAACTCGCTGCTTCCAGATTGGGTGGTTGGGTTTTACCAATTGGTCCGGAAGGGAAGGTCGAGAAGGACAAGTGGGAACACACAGGATGGTATGTCGTGCTTTAATTCTCCATGCGTACTCTCATCATGATAGAATGACTAACTTTTGTAAGTAGCGTTCAATAAAGCCCTTACCAAATGGCGGCAACTATCTGCGCATCTTCTCTCTAGCGCCGGCAGTGTTCGGAGTTCAATACACGACCGTACTTCAAGTTACCCAGAAGTCTCGCGTACCAGTAGCTTATTAAACAGTATCCTCAAACCATTTGTGCAATCCAACAGCACAACACAAAGTGAAAATCTGACCTCAATCGTCGCAGAAGGGAAGGATTTGGGTATGTTACTATTTGCACAGCCAGGGAAATGGATCTTTGGATGGGAAGGACCACTTGCACAAAAAGGTGGCCCAGTGAGAAGAAGAGATATTGTAGTTTTCCCAGAGTTGGGAGAGGTAGTTTGGAAGGGGAGGAAGGAAACTTTGAGGGTGGTAAGTGACATTGCGAGGGAGGATATTTAAATGGTGGTGAGGATTTGCTTGAAGACTGTAATTACTATTCTAATATCTCCATAACCTGTATTTGTAATCAACTATATTCAAATAATTAAACACAACTTTTAAGCAATTACGAAAAGCTTTACGAGTACATTTGCATCGAAGACCACCAATCAAACAAACAATCCATAAACGTTGATCTCACCAATTCCTGAGAAGATGATCTTGTGGTGATGAAATGTTGGTTGAAAGAGAAAAATCTCATTCCGTGGGGGGGTTTTATACTCACGCTAAAAAAGAAATTCTACTCTAGCTCGCAACAGAGGATTGCAAAAAAGGAAGGTGCTCCCCTCAACTTCAATCCTCTCCAAGTCACACCTCTCTCTCTTTCCCAATCAAGATCTCATGTGCCTTAGAACATCATCATATGTTTTCTTCATACCTCTATGTCAACCAACTTCGCAGTGATATATTCGAGAAAATATAATTTGTGAAAACCCATCTTGTTCTTTTTTCAACCTGACCTCCATTTTGGTGGCTGCGTATCATTCCACACCATGAAGCAAGCTCAGGCTGACTACCAAAATTTGCAACTGGGCATCCATGTGGTACAGGTACATGGATATTTAAAACCATCCATCCCATTACAATTCCACGTTCCATCAATTCAGCTCTCAGCCTCTTCTCGAATCATCCCGCTTACGGTAGATATCTTACTCTCTTACCCACTCGAGTTACTCATATGAGACTGCTAACCAAACTTCTCGGTCTGAGACTAATCACACAACTGCATTGTTCTCATCCAACAATAGATTCTACTGAAACGCTTTGAGCTTTGTACTTAGTAGTAACAATTGTTGTATTGACAAACGAAATGGCTGTTGATCCGACTGGTATCATCGCGAATTTAGGATCGGTATGTGATTTTTATTTTCTCAAAGTTCATTACGATGGACGCAAAATCCAGGCACAATTGAATAGCCAAAAAAAAAAGGAATCAAGTAATTTACCAACAAACATGTAGACACTTACCTCATCCCTCACCATCGCCACCTTCATAAAAGACATCAAAAACACCCCCACCGACGTGCAAACATGCTTCTCCCTTACCCAACGCACTTCCTCCGATCTTGAGCACCTGCTGCTTCTCAAATCCTTCGCCCATAACCAGAAATACCTAGAAGAGCACCCACTAGACGCTGCACGCCTCGAATCCATCATCCACGACGCGCGCGAAAGCATTCTCAACGTATGCCAACTACTCGAAGGCTGCAGAAAGGAAGTGTACGAGGACGGGAATATCCCGATCAAGAGACGCATGCGCTGGGTACTTGGGGATTCAGCCGCATTCGCCAGGAGAAGTATAAATTTGCACGGACAACATGCAGCTGTTACAGCGGAGATTGCATTTTTGAGACAGCTGCAGGTGTTGAGACCGTTGGAGAGGGCGGTTACCATGTCTTTTGAGAGTAGGTCATCAGCTCTTTCATTTTACACTTCCCGATCTTATTCTTCACTCCGTGTTTTATTTCATGCATCCTTCTACTTTTCCAATCAGGCCATTACATTTCCTATTTCTCCCAATGTGCCACATTATAGACACTTACTGACTCTTCGGTGTTATCAGACGTGGAGTTGTGGGGCCAGGCGAAGAGAGCGAGGAATGCGGGGAAGAATAGGAACGTGAATGCGAATGCGGGAGTGGAGATGGAGGGAGATAGGAGGAGATCGCCGAATGATTTGAAAGAGGTGGAGTTGAGAGGGAGAGAATTTAATTCTGGGATTGGGAAGGGGGAGCATGATCCTATGGTGGATGCAAATGGCCATAATGAGTTTGTGAGAAAACCAGTGCCAGTACCACTACCAGTATTGACTTCAAAAACATATCCGTCCAGAATGGAGGGGGAGTCAGATACAGAAGAATACCCAACGACAGAAACCAAATTCAAGAATGTTAAGGATGATGAGGAGGAGGACGATGCAGAAGTGGCATTTTACAGAGACCTCAGAAGGCAGGAAGAGGAGCGACAGAAAAGAGTCGCGGCCAGAAGGAATTTGAGAAATTTGAATTAATCGTGATTTAAATTGGAATCTAACATCCACCCAGTGATTTGGATTATTATTGATATCTGCAGAAGAGGAAGGCAGGTATGATTAATGGTATTCTGTGTAGGATGACGAGCACTTACCTATTATATATAGTATCATCGAAAGCATGTAATTTTCAACATAATAAGAATGATGATTACTTGAAATTTGATGTACTGTAGCTTGTAGCTACTTCTTACTTCGTAGTGATAGTGAATGAATGAATGAATGAATGAATGCGGGTGTCAAATCCTTTCAGTAAGTAAGGTTACTGTACCGGTTTGTGAACCAAATTACCAATCATTCTTTAAGCGAAGCACAACAAACCACTTTACATTAATCTTCACCCCCCAAAAAAACAGAAATAGAAAAGCTATACCAAATTCTATCAAAAAAAAACAAAAGAATAATTTTTAATTAATGAACCTGCCCGGGGTCGAACCGGGGACCTGCTGCGATAGAACTCTGAATCAAATTCAGAGATTGTAAAGCAGACGTGATAACCACTACACCACAAGTCCTTATTGTTGAAGTGTGATGATTATTCAATATTATATACATTGATTCAAGCCGAAGCTCCATAAATTTTGGTGAATGGAGATATGGGGCCTTGGCATTGTGGTGGGGTTCCTGCGTGGTCGCAGAATTAGCCGGATCTTATCCGTATGGGCTTGAGTACCTCCGTACTTTGCTTTTATTTACAATTTGAGTTGGTAGGAGGATATCACTGAGATCACAACCTTTATTGCATTGCTTGATTTTGATGATATTAATGTATTAATTACTAGTTGATTAAATGTAACACATGAGTCTACTACAATGCCATACAAATGCAATCTCATAGCTCCAAGCTTATTACCATATGCATATACCTAATACATGCATGCGAATCTTATGCGTCGAACTCCATAAAATGACCCTCGAATTCTCATCTCATATAATCGCAGGCCATTACAATCCATATCTGAAACCGAAAACCATCGCTTCCTACAATCATAATGATACCATTAAATAATCCCCAATGGAGTTCCTGCTCACTTCTCACCTTGACTCCCACTTTGCTCAAGCATCACCAACATTAGCAGCAGAAAGATCAAGCTCCGTGCTGCCCTCAATGAATTTATCAATATCCACCCTCTTGAAATACGAAATATGCCCAAAAGGCAACCAATGCTGAGCCAAAACATCATGTGAAATCATGATGAGTTCCGATTCGATGTACCTATCTGTTTGACCGCACATCAGCATCCTAGCAAGGGGGACCGCATACGCAACAATAAGAGTCAAGAAGAACATAACACAACATACCGTCTCGAAAATCCGGATTGGCAATATGCCCCATACTTTTTACAATCCTCGCTCCAGCCCATCTGCTCCTATTACCAGCAGCCGCATAACGTTTGAAGCCCCTACTGCCAATATCATCTGTGTACCAGGATATCTCGCCCTTAGGAACATTCGGATCCCCCGTCAATTTGATACCTGACATCGGTCCTCTGAATATGCGCAGTTCTTTGATCCTCGCCTGCCATTCCTCATTTGTTTCGTCATCCTTTCGTCCCATTTCCAACTCCGAGTCGTCAATGATCTCATCATCATCGGGTTGATGGATTAACAAGAATTCGCAGCCGTGTCCGGAGTAATCGCCTATCTGAAATTGAGATAATTGATTAGATCTAACTATTATTCTTGCGGGATCAAACGAAAAGTCCGTTTTGCGTGGGAGGAAAATTAAAGATGCCAAACGCTGGTCGTCTTGGAGTTGAGAGGAGAGGGGAGCAAGAAGGGCAAATGGTTGACTTACAAAAATCCCTCTATAAGGCTTCTCATCGGTTGGAGTCCATAATTTAGGATCAAGCGTTGCAAATGTAGTGATTTTTGGTGCAGCATTGACGTTCCCCCGCATCCGAAGCCAGCTTCTAATTCGAAAGGCCTGATTACTGATATCAGAAGCTCGTTGGGGCATTGGTACGGTAAGATCTCGGCTTGAGTCATCTGGAGTAGCTACACGATGTCGTGCTGGTATATGTGGCGGCGGCCATAACGTGTCTGCATCTTCCTCTGAGCCTACTGGTGTAGCGAGCATGAATTTTGTGCATTTTTGACCAAGTCCGTTGTATAATCTCATGGGCGCCTCTCCACTAATCCTATTTGTACTTTCTCCCTCGCTAGCCGTGAGTTGTGAATACATGTCGAGAGGAATACATAGCGGCGGTGTTTCGGCCCTTAATCGCACCTTGGGGTTGAAAGAATGTATTATAACAGTATCATCCTCTTCCCAAGATTCAAACTGGGTTTGAAGTCTCTCGGCTACCAGTAAAAATAATTCAATAGAGCCAGACTTTTGATTGTATTTGGCAACATAGAATTTTCCGGTCAAGCCGTTATCCGAAAACCATATTTTGTACTTGGGTATAAACCAATGAGGGTGGTGAGCCTTATAGACGTCATAGTAAGAATCTGAACTGGCTTCCAATATATGAGGACCTCCTGGAACATTATCTTGAATGAAAGATTGCCAGAAGAAACCAGCACGGGCGGTTCGATACAATGCCTTGCAAGACTTGCTGATCTTTACCAAATCATATGGCGACAAATGAGACAAAATCTGATTGATTAGCTCAACTGGAAGATGCAGTAGCTGGCATCCATTGCTTGTCTTGGCTTCTAAAACAACAAAGCACTAGTCAGTTACCGTTCATCCCATACCGTGGAAATTGGGCTTAACTAGTAAACGAATTTGACATTTCCTCCAGAGAATAAATAAATATTTGCAAGCCAAGCGAGCCAAGTATGCAATGCAGCAGAGAAAGAAACATACCCGAAGACTCAATGGATTTGGCGTGGGGTCCCTCAATATGTTGTGGAATACCATGTGACGGCTTAGACAGCGAGTTCGGGACTACGTCTCCATATCGGGAAGCTGATGGACCTTCCACTGACTCGACCGAGTATACTGTCGTCAATAGCCCAGGGTTCTGTCCTCCGTAACGATACTTTGCACTTTGCTCCATAATGGATCTTGGGATCAAGGTTGAGAATCTCGTTTGCGCTGTACAAAGATATGGAACTTTCAAAGATTAGGAAGGTAGGAGGGAACTTTAAAGTAAAGCAATGTTCTTATGACCACACCGATAATGGGCTTATTCTAGTGTATTGGGTGTGGTAGAAGTACATATGCATGACAATGTGCTCTTCAAAATGGACCTTTCTCGATATCTTATTCGATGATGCTCTCTTAATGATTCATTGGTAAGCCTCGCAATGTCTACTACTTTTGTGTATGGAACGGCACTTTTACCACCAAGGAGGAGAAAAACTCTGAATGATCAATCGGAATATCGGGGTTTCTTCGTACTGGTTGACATATATGTATGAAGGGTTGATGAGCTTCCTATTCAGGTTGACGTCGGGATATTTCTCGGCTCTTGTTTCGATCTGATCTACCTATTAGCGTAAAGGACATACGTAGACTATCTTGGAAGGGCGGGCGACATGGTAAAAATAAATCGAAATTTCGTATGTGATTATCTCAAATAGAACTGACTGGACAATAGTATGGACCCTTCACCGATAAAGTCAATTATCGTGAAATCATTGGAAATTGGAAATATTGATTCTCTCAATCCAATGCAGGAAATGAAAATTTGACAAAAGAGGAAGTTCGAAACGATTTCCATGCCCTTTTCAAACAAAGAATGTTACATGGGATGTATGGGGAACACAACACGGATCTTGGGAAGTCAAGGGGAAAGAAAGTAGGGCAGATGAAGATTATACGCAAAATGACCAAGAACAAAAACTACATTGGTCAACAGGGTGTTGATACCAATAAACGGGATAAGATGTTTTTCCAAAACTCGTGACGAAGAAAAAAAAGGTGATGAAATATTGAAGGGAGATGAACCGATTAAAATGGGATATAAATATTTATAAATAGAAAGAACTGTCTTGATTTATATCTAATTTGACTACCTGATTGGTTTGATCAAATAAATCATATAGAAAATAGCAGAAGAAGATGAATTTTCTCGAGAAAAAAGAAAAAGTAAAGTGATACATACCTCCTATAATATTAACTTGAACTCGAAGTTATCCACAGAATCCCATCCACTCTTTAAATCAATAAATTGATATCGACAACAATAATAGGTAATAAACTGTTTGCTGTATCAATAATAGCAACACCAACACCAACGACAACCATACAATACTTTTACAAAAGAAATTATCTCAATTGGTTCATCTAACCATTCATAGAAGATTTGAAAGAGGTTGTATTATCAAACAGGTGTAGTGGCAAAGGAAGTATATTCCCAATTTAGACTTGACTTGTAGATCTTAAACTAAAATGTAATTCATCCTAATTTATTTACTAAAAATTTACTTAAAATTGATTTAGTAAATATTTTCATAAAAGTTCCGATGTCGCCTCAATTCTTTTGTTGGTAACTCATGGAAGTTTATGTCCATGACATCCTTACCTATATAATTTGATCCTTGTTTTAGGGTTCCATATATTAATCAATTCTAGGCCCACATTGCCAAGGTAGGTAGGCAAGTAAGCACTATCTTTGTCGGAAAATACTACCCTAAATCTGGTTTTGGAAGGTGGTTATGGGCGCTTATAAGTTGTGTGGGGGAAAGCTCGTGGCATTTCATGGATTTGATCCTTTTCCGTTAGAATCTTAAACCACTTTACCTGATATATAGTATAGATAAGTACAATAATACAAAGAGTACGAGTACATACTATGAAGAAAGAGGAAGGCAGGACAATGATAATCATATCTTGATCATCAATTTGAAACGATATATAGTAGGTATATACGAATTCGACCCGTCTATAGTGACTGACCGTATGTTCTGCACAGTATTGTCCGAACTGACATAGAGAATAGAACTAATCGGAACATATTATCTTTGCATACGGAAGTAAAAGTTACGACGCTCAAAATAAACTCTACGGGGAGAGATCATCTGTGGTTGATTAATTGATTGATTGGGATTTTCATCACTTTACGGAGATGCCTGGCAACTGCAGCAAAGTATTAAATTGCCCGAGATCGGTCCATACAACTATTTATCTGGTACAAATCATCTATATTCGGAAGTAATCCCGGACGGGGTGGTTGGTGTGATGATGTCTGACGGCATTAAGGCATTACGGAGGTAGAACATGGTCGAATAGCATGCTTCTTGTCGATTACATGCGAGTTTGGTATGGTGACTTGAAGAAATAGAATGGTACCAAGGTATGGGGATGTTTCGAGATGTTTTTATCTACCTAGGTAGTGGTATGGAGTGTTGTGATGATACCTAAGGATGGCGGGATGAATCAGTATATTCGGAGATTAAGCCAAGCTGGCCCAGCTGTCAATATATGCCGTGCTGTGCCGTTCTATTCTTACGCTGCCCCTGGTCGTACTACTACGAGCGTAGCTGTACTTTTCCTGCTTGTTTACAATTAGAGATTTGTTGTATATTTTTTTGGAAATTTGGTAAGGGACGAGACATAGATATGAATGAAACATCCTCATTGTTGGAGCAATTTCCATCAGAATGTAAATCGAGATCTGGAAGATGAGGCATCCTTCTAGCAGAATCGGCCTTTCTTTGAGGGTCAATCACCAGAATGGAATCCATATGGTATGAAATTTTGAGCCGTACCCATTCTATCAAGCCATCATATTTAAACTATACCTCTCTATTGGCCCCGAGCTGATTCCCTTTTAATTCAAGTCTAAGAGTAGGAATTATTACATGCAAATTTCATTACTTTTCCCAGATCATTGTTCTCACAATCAACACACAGCAGAATCCTCAAAATTAGAAGAATCAAAATCAATTTCTATTACTTCCACGTTTGCTCCCTCCATCTTTTACATTACTTACCAATCTAATCCCATACAACTCCATACTCACCATCATTCTCCTATCCCCTCCTCCAGAAAATAAAAGCAACCTCCCTATATCCAACCTCAACCCCCTCCTCTTAAAAATTAACCGAAACATCTGAAAACCACGCACATTCCATGCACATACTCATGACATGAATATACAACTCACGGAAACAGGGACAATCCTCAACCTCAGTTCTGGTTGACGGGTTGCAGTTGGATGCGCAGCGGACGACGCTATAGCGGGTACAGGTACAATCCTCGTGGTAGTGGATGGTGTTGATAAGGTTGCACATTTTGCTCTCTTTTGGTTTTTTGGGGTTTTCAACTTACTGGCTTGTGAATTGCTGAATGGTATATGGCAGTTGTGGTTGTAGTTGTAGTTGTTGATTGAGTGTATAATTTGTAATTATTTCAAACTATAAATAGTACTGAGCGATCTGCAATCTTTAGGAAGAAGGAAGAACTTACTTTGCAGATTTGTAGAATGTGAGTGATGTTTGACTTTTTAGAAATAAGTGAAGTATATCGTTGGAGATTTATAGAATATGGAGGGTGATTGTTCTAGTGCTTAATAGGTATTTTTGGAAAATAGAATAAATGAAAGAGTGAATGAAAGCTATTGTTGGAACAAAGAAGGAGAAGAAGAAAGGTGGCTCTGATGAAGAATGTCATTGTTTGAACCTAGTTTTCTATTATTAGAAAATCTGGAGTATGATGAAAGAGAATAAAGAAAAATGTTAAAGATGAGGAAGGATACTTTGTATAGAGCAGAATTTGTTGTCTATATTGGTGGAGAGATGAGCAAGAGGAATATGTGAATGTGAGGGAGGAAGTGAATCAGATAACCTGCCTGATTTAATATCATGGATCACGGATTTTATGGCAACGGAAATCGAGATACAATCATCCATTAAGGCAGCCCAACGACCCAGAGGAACTACCCTCCGCATCGATGCCTCGCCTCACACCCACAAATCACCTATAAATTTCATGTCCCCATGCTGTACCCCCGCACTTCTACACCCGCGTTACTCAAGACTGCCGAGCCGATGTTCGCGCCATAGGTAGCTTACTCCAGCGATTGGGCTTCACAAGTCTACTATGATATGCTCTTAAGTCATAGGTAAGGCAATCACAGTAAGAAAGAATTCTGTGCCCCCCTAACTTCCCTTGAACGCATAAAGAATCCAAAATCCACCACATTTAACATCTCTTTGAACTGCCAACAATGTCATTCAAACTTGGCTTGTCCCTTGTCCTCTAACAAGGAATTCCAATTCTTTGTTACATTTTCCCCTCAATTGAAAAGCTCACCCCAACCCAGTCCCGTACCACCAACCCCATAAAGAATGAACAAAGTAATTGTATCTCTTCTCAAAATCATCTCTCTTCATTTTACACTTCAAACCTCCAAAAAATAACCCCCAAAACAACAACAATGTGCCAAAGCCAACGCCTGACCCATGACTGCTCTCATAGCACGCGCAGCATTATCCGCTGTCCATCCCACCGTCACCGCAGCATCTGCAAATCCCCCACCAACTTACCACGAGAGTGGATCCTAGAAGAATGCCGAAAATGTAAAGAATGTCGAAAACATCAAGATTGTCGGAAGTGTCGAAAATATCGAATGTGTTTGAGGATTACGGCACAGGAGCAGCGCTTGGCTGCCGTGCGGAAAGGACATGTATATCCATCTACATCCACGATTACAGTTGCAACTACGATTGCAAATGCATTTGCAACTCAAACTATAACTTCATCTTCAATTCCATCTACAACAATTACAACTATAAATATACCCGCCACTGCAACCGCAGCCTATGAGCAAGCAGAGTGCGAGAGATGGGATAATTATGTAGCCGCGAGATGTGAAAGGGTAGCGCCGCAACAGTACTTGGAACCTGTGGGAGGATGGAGACGGGTTAAGTGGAAGCGGTGAGTTTGGTCTTTTATCTGTTTCTCTTTTGTGTATGAAGGAGTAGGATCTTGTACTTATGTCTGTGCTTGCAATTGTTGGCGACGGCGTTGATAGTAGTTCATGAACCGCGGGAAATTTTGAAGTGGTATGTAGGATGAATCTACTGATGATAGGAAGAAGCTAGAATAAAGAATGAAAAGAAGTGTGGATTTACCTAGTATTATATACTGCCCTGAACCCAGTTGGGTATTTTTTTTTTGACTCGAAGGCAGGCTCCTTTTACTTCCTCCAACAAAATGACGTCGAGAAGTTATTGCTACAGCGAGGATCGAATCACAAAAACAATGCAGAATTTGCTTAGTAGACTTTAGCATGCTAGTCTGAAAGTAGTCAGCGCAGCTACTTTGACTGAACATGGCTGTATTGCCAAAGTAGTAGAACGAGGGCCTAGCTAGTAAAATTTACTCATAATGTGTATTACCTCTAATTGATATCCAATACCGAGTGGCGAGATAAGACAAATTCTCGCAACCAAAAACCTACTAAGCTATCCATCACACAATCTAAAACTATCTTAATCCAGAAACTCAATTGGATATCCATAGAATGCCGCCGTACAAAAGAAAACTTCATTTCCCCAAACGCCGGATAATGCCGCCAACTGGGAATGCCAACATGAATGGATACTGAATCACTTCTTCCCAACATCCTCCTCTGTGCCCCATCTTTTCGCCTCATCACCGTCTTTCCATTCTTCTTCAATGTAACCCAAATCCCTCTTAACTCTCAACACAGTATCCTCATCACCCATGTTCTTTCCAATATTATCACTAATCTTAATGGCCGGCTTTCCATCCGCAGAGCTTAGCTTAATAACAATATTCAACGGCGTACTCTTTTTCCCTGTACTCTGGTGAACAAAATCATTGGTGAAGTAAGTACCAACTCCAAATGTAGGTTGGAAACCTGCATCCTCACAGATTTGCTTGTATTTGATACAAAGTTCGATGTTCAAAGAATCAGAGAAGACGATGGTTTTCTTATCTTTAATATCCTGGGTATCATAGAACTCACGCATCTTCTCGACGAAACTGGCCGGGTCACCAGAATCTTGTCGAACCCCTGTGAAGACCTCAGCGAATGTGGGAGTCTTCCCGCTTTGTTCAGCTGATGCGTCAAGTGGTGGTTTCGTACTGCTGATCCCATCCGCGGTAAGAGTCTCGGCAGATGGAAGTGTAGCAGCAGCCCCAGAAGTCGCAGTCGTAAGAGATGGAACAGGCTGCGAGAAAACTCTCAGAAAGTCTCTTGTACCGAAGGTATCCGTCAGAGCAATACCCAAAACTCCCTGTCCAAAACAGCCCACCCAATAATCTAAAGCAGTAGCCGTAGCAGTCTTGTAGTCGTCCACAATAGCAGCCACACCCATAAACCATTCATGCGCCACCGTGCCGATGGGAGGAATGCCAAACCGCATTGCCAAATGTACATTACTTGTACCTGAAATCTTCCCCGCCAAATTCTGTTTCTCCCCTTCCTTCTTTGCCTTGACCAGTCCACGGAATACCAAAGCTTGTGTATGATAATCCCTTCTCCTTCTTGTTCCAAATTCCGAAATGACGCAACCAGCTTTCAGCAGAGTCATTCCTTTCTCATATGCCAAATCTTCTTGTCCATCATATGTCCAGTCTGTATCCATAAACCGAAAGTATGCTTCGCTAGTCAATGCAAGCAACGGAATTTCGTAAAGAATAGTGTCCAGCCATAACCCTTTAACAATCAAACTAACTTCCCCCAGGTCTTCTTCTTTCCCTGTATCGTGCTCTGGTTTAAAAGCAGCTTCGATTTGATTTCTCGGGTCCAGCCGGAAATCCTTCAGAAAGTCGAGGTAAGGTTTGTTCAGGTATGTGCAAGTATTTTGGAGAAAACGTAACTCTTCATTTGAAAGTGCGATATTTCCGAGTTCTGTTCTTTTATTAGCTTCTATCTAATTTCGGACTTTGAGGGTAGTACTGTTGATTTGAATTTGTAACCAGCGAAAAGCAGCTCTTGATAGCTTCTTTTCCGGTGTTCTGTTTTTGAACGCGTAAGTCACTTCGACCTTTGGGAAATACTTTAGGACGGCGCATTGCATAGTCAATTTGTACAGATCGGTATCTAGGAAGCTAATAACTCCCTCGGGGAATGGCGACGACCCATTAAACTCCATACTGAATTATGAATTATGTTTTCTCTTGTGATGTACTGTAATTGTAATTGTGGTTGTAAAGTTTTATGGTTGACGTTCGTCGTTTGGATTTCTT
This sequence comes from Rutstroemia sydowiana, assembly GCA_000812895.1. Lineage (NCBI taxonomy): Eukaryota > Fungi > Ascomycota > Leotiomycetes > Helotiales > Rutstroemiaceae > Rutstroemia > Rutstroemia sydowiana. Next base: position 63,436 of record JWJB01010096.1, on the reverse strand, counting down.
TTGTTAAAGTTGTTTGATATGTGAATCAACCCCACCAAAAAAGGCCTACAGTAATTGAAGTGGGATGGCATGCATGATTCACCTACAGTAGCATCTTGGCGGTATCGGAGAGCTACTCATATAGTTAGGTACCCAAATGATTTGATTATATCACCAACATCAATTTTTAGATGAATTAAGATGACAAACAGATTCAGTTTTTCTAATCAATATTTTACTCTATTAGGAAAGTATAGCCAACTGCTAGTACGTAGATTATGGTTCTTATTCATTCAATCACCACAAACTACAATTCTTACCCCTTCACACTCCACTCTTTTTACTACGAAACCTTTCTCGTCACACGCACATATCTACGTAATCTTCACTCGGTATGCCCCCCTAGGACTAACCACTCAATCCACTCACAAATTCCCCCACTACCTCCTTCAAGGTCTTCGCCGCCTTCCCGTCCCTCCAAAAATGTTCTCCATCCCCAATCTCACAACATCTAAACATCCTCTTTCTAGCACCCTCTTCATCTCCATTCCCATCCAAAATTTTCAGTCTGTCTACCCAACCTATAACCAATAAAACAAATCATTAGCAAAGTCCATTCATTCAACCACCGATTATAGCGCAAAAGCACATTGCCATATCTGCATCTCAATAGTATTCTGCAAAGGCCAGAAAGTAACAGCCACCTGAAATCAAGAAAACAACTCACGTCGAAAAGTCTTCGCCGTTACGAAAGGATCCCCCAATCCATGAACAACAAAAGTCGGATCCACAGTAAACTTCCTATCATTTTCGCTTTCGTTCCCACCCTCGTGTCCATGTCCAGATTTCTGCTTTCCCCCAAAGAATCCGAAACCTGCTTTCAGATTCCCCAGCGTAGCTAGACTATTGATGACTCCCCCGGGCGGCAAGGGTGAGACAAGTAGATATGCAAGCTGAATTCCTTCTCCGATTACTTCTATTCCCATTACATCTGCATCTGAAGACTCTCCTATATGTTGATGGAAATGCTTCCTGTCTTCATCTCCTACCCCTCTTATTATACCCAATTCAACACCGGCTTTGGCTTCCTTGCTCTCGCTTGTACTTCCGCTCGACGCCGAGTTAAGATTATGTCCCCGTCTCGACAAATTCACATTCCCGTTTCCATTCCCATTGCCCACAACCATTGATCTCACCCTCTCTACGCTCCTCCTAACCTTCTCCTCCGCCTTCGCTGCCGTTTTCGACGCATCGATCGAGAGCGACCTTACCCTTTTACTCCCCTTCCTATTCCAATCATGACTCGCACGTCTGATATCTTCATCACCGCCCATTCTCACCCCTCTACTAGACGGTCTCGAGTGATTTCCTAGCTCGTCCGACATCCCTTTCGATCCCCGTTGCACACGAAGTTTTCTATATTCCTCCGCATTCAATACCGCAACTTTATTCTCCATGATCTCGTTTTGCTGCTGTGCGAGAAACCGCGCTCGAGACTTGATATCCGCATAGGGTGTTCCGGAAATCGGATGCTGGAAAGGAGAGAGTATAGCCATGAGACCTGGGGGAAGAGACGTCGTTATAAGGGAACCATATGAATAGCCCGCCAGCAATAGGAGTGGCTTAACCGCCGCTCGTATATCCTGATGCATATCTGTGTGGGGTGGAGGTAGAGTATGCGACGGAACAGGACTAAGACTGTTTCTCGATTTGGGACTTGGCGTATGCAAAGACTGTTCTGCAGAAGAAGAACCCGAAGACACAGCTGGAAAATTAAGGTAATGGATATAGTGTACTATAAATCCAACAAACGACATATAATCCTTCTGTTCGGGAATCGAAGACCAAGACGTATGCCCTTTCGAAGCACCTGCCCCCCTTGTAGAAAACCACCATCAGCAAACACCCTATAAATAAACAAAAACTCGAACAAACACACCTGAAATTAAAAGTACCAACAACCCACCCCTCCTTCAACACCGTACCTGCAACCAAATCCACAACTGCATCATCATAACTACCACCTAGAGGTGCATACGGATGCGCAACAATTGCGACCTTTTTCTTCTTCCAAGCCTTTATCTGCGAATGTGTTTTCGGCTCCAGGCAGCTCGGATGGTAAATTCTGCACTCAAGCGTTGCGCCATCATGAATTGAGGGGATGGTGAAAGCTAGGGTTGGAGGAGGTAGCATGGCAGGCGATTCCCCCCAAGAAAGTTTTCTAAAGCACGCTCATCCGATTGGCTGGTTACAATAATGAGTTGATATCATTATGCAAAATCCCTTTTGTATCGGTGGCGGCTGGATGGATACCGAGATGATGGTTGCTGTTGGAGATGACTATAGTTGTTGGCCGAGGCTCTAGCTATTCGGGAAAACTCAGGGTCCATTTGTTGCTTATCTTGCTGGATAAAGTTTAAGGCTCTGTAGATCACCCGGATAAGTAATTATGTAATTAGCGTCGCGTCTTCACGTTTTCTTCATCAATTCTCACTTGCAGTAATGCCTATTTAGAGTTGAGACTGATTCCCGGTGAGCCTTTGCTTCTCCCGCTTCAACCTTGAAAGCACTAGTAAGTAAACACCTATAAAAGCCATTCCCCGCTGCTATCTTATCTTTTGTGGATGTGATATATATACGTATGTACTGAGCATTGGAGGCCTACCTACCCTGGCATACCTATAGAGTCATCCCCTCATTCATTATCTGGGTCGTTCACTCAATCGATGTTGTTGTAAGGGGGTAGAATTTCAGATTATACATCACTTTCATCGACATAATATGTTTATCAAATAATCATAAATTGTTCAAAACTTTTATATACTCTTTCTCGCCAACCTTTCCCCTTCCCCTCCCTTTTCTAAACATCTTCATCATCCATCATCCATCTTCACTGGCACCAAATCATAAATTGACATCCAGCCCTCGGTCCAGCTAATGCTCAATCAATAGAACAACGCCGACGAACGCAATGTATGCATTCTATGCAACTATCATCACAATCGTCATCACCAACAGTAAACACTAAAAGGAATAAAGAATAGAACGCAAGCCGGGGGCGCAAAATAAAAGATAATACATGCAATGCAATGATATCATATGATGTGATGTGGCATAAATACTCCCTCCCCTCCCAATACCTAGTATGTAGTTATTTTTCTCGTCGTTTCCCCTCCCTTACTCTCCTTTCGTCTGTCAAAAGCCTAGCCTAGACCATATCTATCGTCATCGTAATCATCCCATCCATACCATGCCATACCATAATGCTTGCAAAGAATCTGATGCAAATATTGCCACTACCAATATCGTTGCCACGGCCATGAACCAATAACCCTTTCTCCGCACCACCCCAATTCATTTCCATTCCATTACCCCAGGATCGCTAGCCATGCCATGCATATCCTGCTCGACATCAGAAAATCCATTCCGGAACATCTATCGTTGCTACGGAAAAAAGAGAAAGGAGATTCGTAGCTCATCTCATCGGAGTTGCATGTACATATCGATATCGCTTTAAACAGTATACTTGGCTTTGGCACGCGTGCTTCCACTGTGCGCACTATCCGTATGACCTGAGAACTCAACGGCCTCATTTGCAGGGAGCTTCAAGACCTCTTTGAACTTCTTTCCAATATTCATCAAGATATCCTTACCCTTCTCAGTTGAGCGTCCCTTTCCTCCAGCAGAATCGCCGTCTCCACCACCTGGAATGCTTTTACCAATTGTACGGGTCCAGACACCGACTCTGTAGAAGCCCTTTCTGACGTTGACGACAACACCCATCAATTCTCCATCATCTTCGTCTTCGAGAGTCTCGCCAATGGCAGCTAACATGACGTGAAGCCAGAGCTCATCGATTGCAACACTTCTCTTCTCCTTGAACTGGTATGACCACTTTCCACCATGCTTGTTTTGAACATCCTCCCATTCGGGGCGAACACCCTCCTTGAATAAGTGGTAATCGGATTTAAGAGCTAGCTCAGAAGTTGGCGCAATGTTGTTCTGCAAATCTTATTAGATATGCCAATAGAGGGGTAAACAGGCTGGCAAAATAGAAACTTACATAGACACCCCAAAATTCCTCAACAGAGTTGAAAGTGATGACTTCCTTCAATAGATCATTCCAGTTATCACCCTAGATAAGGTACGCATATTAGAATGGCAAATAAGAAATTCTGAAATGAAGTAAAAATACCTTTCCACTGGGTGGCTTTGTGAACCATAAAGTCCACTTATGCATCAAAGGGTGCTTGACATTAAAGTTATCCTTGTCATGGAAGACAGTAATTTGTTCTCCATCTGCGCCTGGCTTGGTATTCTCATTTGGGTTGCTACTGCCACCTTCTGGTGAAATTGGAATGGTCGACAGATCGACTTGACCCGAGGGGTCGGATGGTGTTTGAGGTGCAACAGCTGCCATGGTTGTTGAGATAATATGTTAAGACTGACTGTCCGAGAGATTCGAAAGAGATATACTGTAGAGATCAAGTAGTTGGTGGGAGGATAGGAGTTGTAGAGTTGAACCCCAACTTTGTTTTTTAAGTCGGAAATACGAGAAAGAAAGATTTATTTCTTTGCGTTTTATATTTGCGCCTGCCCACTAGTTGAAATTTGAATTTCAAGATTTGTGGCGGGGTGAAGTCCAAAGTGAATTGATTTAATTTCCGAAGATGAAAGTTTTATGAAGAAAAATAATTCTAACGCCGATTATGTATTCACTAGTTGTAGTTGCTCCAGGCAATTTCGTTGTAAAATTTCGGGTAAGTTTATGTGATGTGCGAATGTGCGAATATGTGTGAACTTTGAAGTTTGTGTGAGAGAGTTTTTATTGTTGTGCTTTGACAATGAGTACCAGTACCGGTAACAGTAGGTGGGTGGATTAGAGAAGAGATAAAGAGAAAAGCACTTTCTTAAAAAAATAAATCTTAAAAATAAAAAAAATAAAAATAAATTTGAAGGTTTATAAAATAAAGTGGTGGTGGTGGTGGTGGTGTTTTTCCCTGCTTGGCTCTCGCCTGTAACCTTACACTTATTACCTAGGTAGTAGGTAGGTAGTTCTACCCCATCCCATTCCCATCAAGGTGGCGCTTGCATGTTTTAAAGTACCGCGCGCCAGGTACGAAAGGCAAGAGAACTACTCCGTACAGACAGCTAATAAGTGATTACCTCCATACCTAGGTACCTAGTAAGCATTAAAATATGAGCATCAATATATATTTTATATTTTTAATAAGTAAGTACTATATATATCAATTTGGAAAAATACGAGATATAATCGCAATTTACGACGCTATCTATTTATATAAAAATGCAAATATTTAATAACTGGAAAATAAAAGAAGAGGCTGTATGTACGAATTTGAAGTGGAGTGAATGGATTGTCAAAACTCAAACTGACAATCTATACCTAGTACTTACCAGACCTCTATACCTACTTAGTAGTTATGTATGTACGTCACTTATTCAATGTTGTTGCCCTATGGAATTCATAGATGGAGATATATCTGCAAAATACAAACTCCCCAACTTCCAAAATCATAGAGGAAACGATAACTGGATATTTCCTCATTAGGTAGGTAGTAGGTAGGTATGTACCTGCCTAGGTACCGATTATCTAAGAACGCCACCTCTATGGTATGATTGCTATTATCCCGTCTTAAAAATGCCAGCACAGAAATCTTTGAACAAACATCCGATTCATAACGTATATCTATTATGTTCAATTCATTACTCATTATTCATAACCTATAACCTACTTCGTCATGATAATCATAACAGTCATGAGCTCTATACGATCTATTCGTCTTGGAAACCCAGTCGCCTGTTGAGGAACAATAATCCTTTCCCACACACAATAGTAATACCACTTCCTCTTTTCCTATCATAAGCCAAAAAGTGTGTATTAGGGGCCATTGTACAAAAATAACGACGTATCCGGTCTCTTTCTATCAATGCAACGTTCTTGGGTAATATCTCACACCACGACCGTCTCATCCAGCAAGGAATTAAATACCCCTTCAATCAACAAGAAGATAGATTCACAAGATCTCACTAGCAAATTTGCTTCTCTTCCTAATGGCTGGTCCATAAAACACCAAAACCCAAGGCACCAAAGTCAAAACTGCACCAATGCCACCAAGCAAAGAAGCTGCTCCTTGAAAAGTGAGATTATTAAACATAGTCGCGGTGAACAAGGGGAATATTCCACCCATGATGTTACGGCAGAAGCTTTGGGCTGCCAAAGCCGATGATGCATACCGATGATAGGTATCCGCGAGATAGTTGAATGTTGCAAGGTATATCGAAAAGATCCCCATGGTGGCACAACAGATTCCGAGAGCGGGAACGATCCATGGTATCGATGAGAATTGTGTCCACTAATTCATATGTTAGTTGATGGAGACTAAAGTGGTATATTTGTGTGTCCTGTACCCCGAACCAAAAGAGACCGATAGGTAACAACGCCGATTCGAAGCACGCAAAATAGAGTCTGCCTTCTGGCGATGACAGATCAATGTTCCTCCTAATCATCCCTGGGTTCTTGATGTTCTTTGCCGATGAAGCTAGGTATTTGGCAAGCAACCGATCTTGATAAATTGAGACAATCGTGGCCAATATAGCTCCAATGGATAGAGCAGCAAAAACAGACCCGGATTGCTCAGTAGTGAAACTGTGGGACTTCCCAAATACCAGAGGGATTGATCCACTAGAGAAGTCAACTGTCAGCATACAAATCGATCCTATCTCAGACATTGAAAGAGTCACAACAAACTTACAAAGTTAGATAAAGCACTGCCCAAGCAAATGAGACCCAAAGACTAAAGAAGAACACTACAGATTCCGTGCAAAGTAGATGGAAGGGGCGATATACGGAGATTTTGATCATTTGCGAAAGCGATTCTCTTTCTTCATCTGACTTGACTTTCCACCTTATTCGCTGGGACTCGACTTTTTCATCGAAACTCGTGTTTGAGATATCAACGCCGAAGAAACCTGCAAGTTCACGTTCTTCGTACCATTTGTTTATACAATTTGCTTTTCTGCTTAACAATATGCTGCCTCTGGTCTCGGAGAAGAATAATATCATTGCCTATACAGATGTGGTTAGCAAACTGGCTACGAATTGGCTATGATTAGTTCTTAAGGAGGACCGACGATGAGCAGAATACCATTCATAATGACTTGAAGCCAGAAAACCCACCGCCAAGATATATTTTGGGTCACAAAGCCACTGACCAAAGGACCAAGTCCAGTACCAAAAAGCGCCCCACCAGAGAATAGTGCCTACAATCGGTCAACGAAAGTACTACAATACCACCGAGCTCTTCTTCTTACCATAGGAGTATTTCTACCCTCCTTATGATACAAATCACTTATCACGCCTCCCACCATTGTCGAAAATACCGAACTCCCACAACCGACAAAAAAACGCGAAACGATCATTCCCGCATACGAACGAGTTACCGCACAACAGATCTGCGTGACGAAGTACAACACCCCCGAAGCTATAAATATTGGCTTACGACCATTCAGCTCAGAGAATGGGGCAAGGATCATAGGGGCTACTGCGAAACCTGTGCAGAAGGTGGTGATCCCAACAAAAACCGCAACTTGAGAGACGTTCCATTCTGCGGCCATTTGTTTGGATGGCGGTGAGTACGAACCCGATGTGTAGGCTGTAATAAGTGTTGCAATACAGGAAAGTATCACCATAAGTTGCTTGCGGCTCTCGGGCCAATCGAACGGTGAGGTATACTTCTTGAGATCTGGCGGCGCTGGTCCTGGCTGTACCGGTTCGCCAGAGGAAGCATTGCGCGACGGGATAGGTAAAGTTGTCTCGAACGTTAAGTAATGGTATACAATGGGAGAAGAGCCATCTACCACAAGTTCCGCCGTTGGTGGTTGTACTTTTGAATCGCCAATGGCCTCCAATCGCTTTTCGCCGTCCTCGAGGTCTGTATTAGAGTCGCTCATTGACTTTTTCTGTTCAGCATCGTCATATGGAGGTAAAGCGTGCTCTGCAACTACCATCTTGAACCCTTCAAATATATAAAACGGGACTACGATCTTGGCAATGCAATATCTCAGATGGTAAAATGAAAAGACTCTAATTATATATAATTACAACACAAAACCAACACCCGGGGAAAACACGGCACGGCAAACAAAATAGAAAAGAAAGTCGAAAGTATATGATTCAATGACTGGCCCCATCATCCATAATCCATCATCCACCATCCACAAAAATTCAAAATCTTCATTATTTCCGCCCGAACGCTAGGCAAGCTTTGGAAATCTTATCTTACCTCTGCTGGCTTATGCCTTGAAGAGTTAGATAGCCTCCATAAACTAGCATTAGACCCTGTGATGTTGCTGCAGCATTGCGGATTTAAACCGTGATGTGGAAAATTGAAGTTTATTCCCGGCATGGCGTCTCTTGAGTATTTTCCTTCGGTGAAAAGGACGGGTCAATCGGCGTTAAAACTTTCTCCTATTCTTCATCTTCAATGGATTTGACGAGGTAATCAATAACATAGAAGTTCCAATAAGTTCAAATTGGTCCTGATCAATTCCAAAAACTAGGGATAGGAAAAGGAGAAAAGACAACCAACATCAATCATTATTGGAACTAGTGGGAATAAGAATGAGAGTTTACGACTATTTTGGCCTTTGGGGGAATAGCCAAGTTAAGATTCCCTAGCCCCACTTCCCCATAGAACTTCTTTCGTACAAACCGATAATTACCCATAGCTACTAGCTATACTTCAGTTCCGTATAGATTCTAGATCTCAAGCTCAAATACAAATACAAATCATTAACGGGAAGTATGAAGTTTCAATATTTTGATGACACTACCATCCATGTCATCATCTACCACCGGCCTATATTAGGAAGATAATCGAATTGCCAAAAAAAGAGAGAAATAAAGAAAGAAAGTCCCCGAGCTCACTATATTCCCCGCTTTGGGAACCACCTTGCATTATCAGAGTCGCCGAAAGAGAGTGACCACTTGCCACTCATATACTTCTACTAGCTAATTTAATATAAGCATCAGCCCAACCATCCAGCGACAGCTTGCCTCGTGGTCGATCCATACTCGGTACCTACTATGTATGTAGAGTTGAAAAATGTAATGGACAATAGCTGCTGACTAATAGATCTATAAACTTCTGCACTAATCATTTTGTATATTTGGCGACATGCGTATTCTGCGCAAAGGCCTTTAAGAATTGTATAGTTTAGGAATATTGTATAGTTTGGGGATATTAGTTTAGGAATATTAGTTTAGGAATATTGTATAGTTTGGGGATATTAGTTTGGGGATATTGTATAGTTTGGGGATATTGTATAGTCTGGGGATATTAGTAAAGTTTGGGGATATTAGTAAAGTTTGGGGATATTAGTGTATAGTTTGGGGATATTGTTTAAGGATATTAAATATAGTTTATTTGAATAATTAATTAATTAGAATGTGTGTATGAGAATGTTTTTTAATTGGTTAATAGAGAAAAGTATAGTATAAAAAATTTTTTTTTATATTTTTTGGTAGGAATTTTGATCAATTAATTAAAATGTGTGTATGAAAATGTTTTTTAATTGGTTAATATAGAAAAGTATAGTATAGAAAAATTTATGTTTTTTATATTTTTTTGTATGTGTAGGAATCTTGGTTAATTAATTAAAAGAGAGGTTTATAATGGTATTGGAATTTTTTCCTTTCTAGGATAATCTTTAATTTTTAAAGGCATATTCTACCGAGCCAATTCCACGGGTTTCCCCAATAGAAGGCTTGGCTTTTTGTCGGGTTACTAATCTTACACACTTTTTTGCAATTGATCGCCGTGCATGGAGGGGTAAATGCTTGCTTGCTTGCCTGCTTTGGGTGGTATAGGTACAGGATGGTTGCAATGTAGTGCTGGGTATCCACTGGTTGGATGTTTACAGCCGCTCGATAACATTGAATAGCTATGCATCAAATTACATATGCATGATAAAAGGATTAGGTGTCTGAGCTGGCATTGAAGAAAAATGCGAGATCGACGAAGACGCAAATTGTTGGTTCTAGATATGTTGAAGCCTACTTGCATATGTATGCTTGTCTGCTCTCCAATTGTTGTACCGATACTTTTGATCTTTTATAATATATTGGTATTTAGCTAGCTTGCTTTCCCAGTTGAGAATGGATATTCACTTTCTACTTATCCTTTTCGATCTGACAGTTATGACCCCGGTACGATTATAGGTTTTCGAGAAGAGAGTGTGCAAGTGAAGCTTCTTGGATCTTTGCCTACCTACGGTTTCTGCATTGGCCTCCATACTTTCAGGCTACTTTGATCTCTCTACGATCTTTGCCTTTGTCTCTCACGATACCAACCCTTCACGATACCTCAATATTATGATGTTTAACTAAGACTACGGTTGTGCGATAATACTGCTTCGATACTTGCTACCACCTTTACCCCTTTGAGATCATGACCGCCGATACCATCATGTTTAGTACTACTCTCGTCAGTAAGAAGGACCGGTCTACATATATAGGAGTGATCACATGGGAATGTGGAACCCTTTGATACTAGCCCTCCTACCTCAGTTGTTCAGCAACATCGCGAGTTGGTTTGGATACTCATATGGTGGATGTGGATGTTTCAGGGAAATGGTGGGATCTATTGTTTGCAGGTTCCACATGCTATTAAACCTGGGGGCGTGTTGGTTTCTAAAGATATTTGCTTGTATTTTGAAGCTTACTTGCATGTGGATGCTTTTTTGCTTTTTGTTTGTTGTATCAATATCTTTGATTAGGATCTAGCTAGCTTGCTTTTTTTTTATCTAAGAATGGACATGTACTTCTTACCCATCCTTTGCGATCTGACACAAATTCACTATTTTCCACAAGGGTGCGGCACACAACTCTCTAACAACTTCCTCATCAGTCTGACCATTTGACGAATTTATCCGATCCCTGCAGCCGCAACCACCTGCAATATCTAGATCTGCACACTCACATCGATGATTGCATGTTGTGGAATTCGAAGTCCTTCGGTAGCCAACTTTTTAACCCAGCCAATACCATAATCACACCATAGCATCCTTTCCGGCACCATAGCCTCAGAATCCAGATTCTCTCTATCAATAGTTCCCATAAATATATCCAACATTTCCGGCCACCCCTCCGGCATAGGGCTAACACGATATCCCACATTAGTTCCACAACGACCACAAAATGATCGGGTACGGTCTTCAGAGGATTCAAAAAACATTAGGAATGAATCTTTAGTCGCAGCAAGATCGTGTGTTTGGAAGATTTGCGAAGCAGGAAGCCATGGACCTCTACGGGTCTCATCATCGCTGTCGCCAACAGCTTTTGTTGTTGGGGGAATAGAAGCAGCGGATCGACGAAGTAGTGAGACAGTGATGAAGTCAATCGGAGAACACAGCCAAATAGGAAGGACTGCTCCAGTAGCTCGACGACAGTCGTTACAGTGGTCGATTGCGATCATGGGCATATGGACATTTTCGCCGGTTTTGCTTGAATATGGGTGAAGAGGCCTATCAATAAGAGCTGGTATTTCAATCTTGTACCGAATTGCGCGACAATTACAACCACCATGAATTGTGAGAGGGTGCTCTGGTAAAGGCATTGTCTGTGATATGTTTGTATATATCTCGCCGAGAAGATATTGATACCGTAGATTATTTGAAAGACTTGGAGATACCAATATGAGTAGCAACTTAGCTTGAAGTACAGTTTTCAAAGTTGTTTGTCGCTGCTGAATACGCATACGTAACCTGCGCCCTGCGGAGGATTTATGGCGCCGATTCCTGACATCTTACATGTCTCCAAAGCATCTTATCTTTTCATTGGTCCTTAAATAAGCAACACTTTGCTTGGCGATAGTACGTTGCTTCATTGCAGATGAATAATCCGGAGACCAGTGGAAACGCAAAGGCAGATAAGTAGATATATGTTATTGGCGTATGTGCATCTGTAGCGTCCCAGTGGTTGAAGTAGAACGCACCTGTTCATCGAATATATCTTAAAGTCTTCAGTTGCACGTGGGCCAAATATTGAGAAGAGCAATCAAAGCATTACTCCTGATTCATTCATATACACCCTGATCGAATGTACATAGTTGACGATTATGGGAGTCGAGAGACACTTCTTTTGGTACAATAAATAGAGACTTACAGCGGCTCGCCCCTTGAAATTGTTTAACAATTCCTTATAGAATCAAATGGAATGATGGAATGAATTGACAGGATCTGCGCGGCTACTAAACCTAATTTGATCCTGAAATCCGGTCAACTGGATAATTGGATAATACCACTTGTGTTGCCCAGATGTGTTTGCTGTATTAATAGTCCATATTCTTCTTCATCTCAATTTTATTTGGTTGACGTAATAGCCAGTGATAAAGCTTTGAGCGTATATATTCATCAATGCTTACGGACAACAAGCGAAGGCGAATAGGTTGGTAGGTAGAGTAACTGAAGGTCTTTCATCCCTATTAAAGGCTTAGTACTCTTAAAAATCCTTTTCTTTTTAAAAGTGAAAGAGACGAGACGATATTAAAAATACAGTTGGACGAAAAAGATGAGGCGTAATTATTTTTACCCCTCCCTAAACTATATCCGGATATCAACCGACAAGGTAAATCGATGGCGTGATAGCTTAACCCCTCCATAATGTGATGGCGACAATTTTAGATAATATGATTAATAAGGATAAGAATATCTCTTTTTATTTCTCTTGCCCCCTTCAATTAAATTCTTAAAGTATCTTTCTATCTATTTACAAATTTACATCTACATCTACATATATCCCCTTCACATTAATTTATTTTAAATCAAACTCAAAAACTAAACAGACAAAATGGCTGAAGAGCGTCCAACTCCGTAAGTGTATTCCATATGTTCAGCTCCCCAATATTACTCTTATAACCCCACATCTATTGCGCTTTTATTGACTTGTAGAATCAGTCTCCGTTTAGGATCTATTGCCCCAAACTTTCAAGCAGAGACAACCAACGGCCCGATCGACTTCCATGAGTTCATTGGTGACAAATGGGTAGTATTGTTCTCTCACCCGGAGGATTATACTCCAGTCTGTACCACCGAACTTGGAGCTTTCGCAAAGCTTGAGCCTGAATTCACCAAGCGTGGTGTAAAGCTCATCGGTCTCTCTGCCAACACAATCGAATCACACGGAGGATGGATTCAGGACATTGATGAGATCTCTGGTAGCAAGCTAAGCTTCCCAATCATTGGTGATAAGGAGAGAAAGGTTGCCTACGCATATGACATGTAAGGAGGATTTCAATCTCTTCACTCTGGCCCAAGATCTAATATGAAACCAGGCTTGACCACCAAGATATCACCAATGTCGATTCTAAGGGCATTGCATTTACAATCCGATCCGTATTCATCATCGACCCAAAGAAGACCATCCGCCTCATTCTCTCTTACCCAGCATCCACTGGCCGTAACACCGCTGAAGTTCTCCGCGTTGTTGACTCTCTTCAAACTGGTGACAAGCACCGCATCACAACTCCTATTAACTGGATCCCTGGTGATGATGTTATTGTTCACCCTAGTGTTAAGAATGAGGAGGCTAAGACTTTGTTCCCCGAGTTCCGCATTGTCAAGCCATATCTTCGATTCACACCTCTGCCAAAGGAGAAGACATCTGCAGCAGTTTAAATCATAACATCAGGATAAAGGGATGAAGGGATGAAGAAATGATAGTACTAAGGATCATGATATATTGACTGAAGCATCTACCACGACCTAGTCAATAGGATGATCAAATTACCAAAAAAATAAAAACAATATTAAAAGAGATATTCATGAGTTGGTTTCTAATATTGATATCATAATGTGATTGTGATATGAGAACCTTGTACACATATAGTTATCCGTTTTCATTTATACCCATGTTCTTTTTGGAAATTGGAACAGGCCATATTATTTTACCTTCACCACTTCGTATTACCAACAACCAACAATTGTATTCAAATGGTAGAGTCACATCTGTACGGAATACGCTATCTACAATTTAGTAATTGCGGTACTTTTTCGGGTCGCAAACTGCGCAAAAAAAAGGATGATGACTTTGAATTATACGATTACCTCCGTACAGTATTATCATTATACCGTCAGTGGTCCATCCCATCGGGCCATCAGTAGCTGAAGTTTGCATAGGTGGGACAAGAAATTTAATCAATCTGAATCAACTCCGTATTTTCAGTTGGTTGATAATCCTGATAATCCCCCCTTTTACTCTTCTTTGAAGAATTTATGAAATCATATTGAATATCAGGTACTGGTAGTCTGGTACCGTAAAGGTTTATAACTTGGTGATGGAACGATTAAAATTCATTCTAGAAAAAAGATCAATTAATAGAAATACCATTATACCAGTAAAGTATACCTAGTAGTAGAATGAATGAATGATATCCTAAATTAAGGTTAATAATGGGTGATAATAAGAATAAATATCCAATTATTTTGATGTTTTTAATGTATAACATAACATTTACCTTGTTAATTAATACTAGTATTATTATCAAGTACTATATGGTATGATAAAATAATGATGATACTTTTCATATCGTATTATTTTCCTACTTTGTATGATATGAGTGTAGACTATATATGTATGTATGTACTAACTATGTAGAGACTCAAGAGAGCCTTTTGAAGATTTCGCAGATTTGTAAATTCGCAGACTCGCAGAATAAAAGTACAGTTAGAAGTTAGAATAAACGCGCTTAGACTGGTCCGAGCTAGGTACGGTATCTACCTAGGTAGGTATCCTATTATTACTACGGATCGTCTCGCAAGTAAGAATATTCATTACAGTACGACTTTCTATTTCTTTTCTAAAAAATTATTATTATTAAAAACAATTTCGTAAAACTTCATATTCATCAAATTCTCTATGCATATCCTTACAAATTGTACGTACTTGTATAAAAATTACTCGTATGAAATTCGTAATTGAAAAGAAGGTTTTGGGATTTTATACAAATCAAAGATCGACCTTTTTTCAGGAACATTTCTAGTAACAAAAAAGTGGAATTGGAACCGCAATATAACAATCATTACGGATTACAGCACGCGATATATGTACTTTATACATATTAC
This sequence comes from Rutstroemia sydowiana, assembly GCA_000812895.1. Classification (NCBI taxonomy): domain Eukaryota; kingdom Fungi; phylum Ascomycota; class Leotiomycetes; order Helotiales; family Rutstroemiaceae; genus Rutstroemia; species Rutstroemia sydowiana. The sequence continues at coordinate 48,313 of JWJB01010096.1, read as the reverse complement.
CTACATATCTCTTTTCACTTTAATGCTACCTACTTGTACCTAGCAGACTGGCATATTAACACGGAAAAATAAGTTTCAAAACAAAGGCGGAGATTATTCAAATATTGAGCGGGGCAAGATTTTGGGGGGGGGGGTGAAGCCGGATTGATATCCGATCTGACAAGTCCACTACGGAAGTACTTAGGATCTAAAAAAGACAGGGCAAAAAATAACAAAGACACACACTGGATTAGACTCTAGAGGACCAAAATAACCCTTATTTTGCTGTGGCTTACTAGAAACGAGGCAATATACGAGGCAACACGAGGCAAACCAGGCACCCTTTTAGCTTTTAGCCTTTCAGGATTCAAAGATTTACACTGTATAGTATTATACACTTATACACCGAGTCCGAGTTGGTGAGTTTCTGAAGCAACTAAATCTGTGCGGCAAGTGGAGCTACTCTTTTTCTTTCTTTGCATCCCAAATGAGGTTTACCCAGACTACGCTCCAAGACAACTAGGATTATTTAGTTCAGGGAAGCACAAAATTGAAGACATTAATTATTCTGTCCGGGGAGTGAAGTACGTTTTGCTTTTATTTGGGGGGCATTGCTAAGGTAAGCAAACTATCTCCAAACTCGTCAAAAAGAAACTCTCTCTTAGCAACGTCTCTTTTTTTTTGTTTGGTAATTGTTGCAGCAGATTTGCTTTTGCCTTTTCGCAGCATGATCCAAGATGTCGAATCCGCTAATGCTTCGACCGAAAGCTTCCATAGAGTCTCTTTACATTTCCGAAGCATCGACCGACGACGACGATTCGAGACCGGAACATAAGACCAGCGATTGGGTACGAAGAGGGCTCAAGAAGTTCGGATCAGTTTCTACTGGGCGCGGTCGAAATCCCAGCATACTTAGGAGCAAGAGCCCTACCCCAGATCTCGCCGAACGATCTGCGAGCACCGAGCGTTTCTATAACTCGCAGAATGAAAGAAAGTTGAGCATCGCCAACCTCGAAAAGCCTCTGCCAACTCTGCCAAGAACGCCCACGTCACCGATCTTTGAACACCCAGATCTAGATCTCGAATCGGAGTCAGAATCAGAATTCGAGCGAGAACGAGAGCCAGAGTCAGAACCTGTGGTGGAAAGTTTTCCAGATTCGCCTAAAACTGTGCTGGAGGTTGTGCAAGAATATCCTGCGACGGACACGACGGACACGACGGATACGACAGATAGCACAACAAATCTCTTCGACTATCCATCCTATTCCCCAGATCAATTCACTGGATTCAAGCCAGGATTCACTCTAGACATGAGCAACAGCCAGACCAGTCTTGCGAGTTCAAGCAAGCAGGATGGAGGTGAAGCGCCTGATGAAAAGCGGGAGGAGGTCATGACACCAAAAAGCAATGGGCCTCCATCGGCAGGGCCATCGCCCGCACAGCAACCTCGAGCTGCATCAACCACACCAATGGTGAACCACTCAACACATTTATCGGGTCTGATGTGCAATGTACATCGCACGACCGGGAAAGAGCCGCATCCTTTAGTAGGAGCGACTACTACGATTTTGGGCGACAAACTTTATGTTTTTGGGGGTCGAATCCTATCGCGGACACGTCCTTCGCTAACAGCCGATTTATACGAGCTTGACTTAATACGGCGGCATTGGACAAGGGTAGATACCTCAGGTGATATACCTCCACCGCGATACTTTCATAGCGTGTGCGCGCTGGGTGATACTAAATTGGTATGCTATGGCGGAATGTCTCCTGCTCCAGCACAAAGCCAGGCGCAAATGGCCGCAGCTGCGCAGAATGGTCAGGACAATCAACCCGAAGTCGTCGTAATGTCCGACATTTACATTTATGATGCTCCGTCAAGAGCATGGACTTTTATACAAACGAATGATACCCCGCAAGGAAGATATGCGCATTGTGCGACTATTCTCCCCTCATCGGCAACCTTTTCCTCGGCCAATGCGCCTACTTCCGCTCTACAACATAACCCACCCGGAGCGAATCCCAATCAAGGCAGCATTGGCGTCAATATAGATGGTAGTGGGGGAGCCGAGATGGTGGTTGTTGGAGGCCAAGATAGCGCAAACCACTATATCGAGCAAATCAGTGTTTTTAATCTACGAAGCCTGAAGTGGACCAGCACTCAACAACTTGGAAAGAGCTGTGGAGCATATCGGAGCGTTGTAGCACCTCTGCCAGGATCTGTTTCTGCAAAGATAGGCAAGATCTCAGCAAACAAACCGGATCATGGCGGAACAATACCTGATTCGAGGGAGCCCGGTTCTTCTATGCTAATATATTCTAATTACAATTTCCTTGACGTTAAGCTAGAACTGCAGGTAAGGTCATCTGACGGGACGCTAGCGGAAAAACCAATGCATGGCACATTTTCCCCTCCTGGGCTTCGATTTCCCAATGGCGGTGTGATCGATACCAACTTCGTGGTTAGCGGGACATATCTCACGTCTTCAAAGCAGGAATATGCGCTATGGGCCCTTGATTTACGGACCCTTACGTGGAGCCGGATTGATGCGGGAGGAAGCGTTTTCAGTCAAGGAAGCTGGAATCGCGGTATTTTATGGAACAGACGGAACACTTTTGTTATACTTGGAAATCGAAAACGTAGTCTCGTGGAAGATTACAACCACAGGCGTATAAATTTCACCAATGTCTGTATGGTCGAACTGGAGGCATTTGGTTTATATGACAACCCTCGTAAATTATCACCTATGTCGGGCTTCGTCTCTGCTAGTTCACCATTCACGGCCCCTTCTCTAAATATCAATACAAAGGCAGGATGGAATGCCGGTGGCCGTGGCCTTTCGAAGGCCGCAGAAGAGCTAGGGCAGAGTGCTTTAGCTCTAAGGGAGCTTGCGGACATGGATATCCTCTGCGTAGGTGGAGAGCGCATTCCCGTCAATTCTCGAATAATAGCGAGAAGATGGGGTCCTTATTTTGTTCAACTACTGCGTGAAGGCACGGCCACACAAGATGGGAACGATGCTGCTACATTACGCGGGGTCGATCCATTTCGACACAATCCAAGCAGGAATAGTAGTGTCACTATCACTCCCAGCCTGGGTGCCCAATCATCTAATCTCTCCACTTCCTCAACGCTACGTAGTTCACAATCGGATGCCTCACATCTATCTCAGCCCCCGGATTCGGGTACTCTGCCACCTAATTCTAGACCCCGGACACTCTATCTACCACACACACAACTCACACTCCAAGCACTACTTCACTTCCTGTACACCTCATCTCTTCCGCCTAATAATTCTACTCTGTGTAGTCCTCAAATTCTTTGTAGTCTATTACAATTGGCTCGGCCTTATAAAATAGATGGCCTATTAGAAGCCGTCGTGGAGCGATTGCACGGCGTTCTAGATAGTCGGAATGCAGCAGCAGTTTTCAATGCAAGTGCTATGGCCGCTGGTGGAGGTCGTTCTACATCAACAACTTCAGACATTGCGGATCCGTGGAGTCTCAATAGTATTTCGAATACGACTGATACAATACTGCAGCTTGGTCTTGAGAACGTCGAAGTTAGTCCTCGCACATTACGCATCAACACTAGCCTAGGTAATTTGGGAACTGGACAAGGGGGCAGGAGACAAGAAGATGAAGAGAACATGAGCTCGACGAGCAGTGTTGCAAGTGATTTGAGTGGCAGTGAACTGAGTGGGAGTGTGAGTGCTTCCGAGTCTGGTAGGATTCACAGTGCTGGAGAGATATGGAGAGGAGATATCAGTGCTGTCATCGGGCTTCAAAAGAGAGGTCTGAGAGGTTTGATGGAAGGAAGAAGGCTTAGGGAAAGAGGTGCCAGTGTAGGAACGGGACAGCAAGCAAGAGTTGGACTTGGTATTGCTAATGGGTAGTATACTTTTGTATACACCGGAGAGAGAGAGAGAGAATGCGTGTGTATCTTACGAGATCTATGACAATATCCATGGATATGATGATTGCTTGAAAGAGAATCTTTGGCGTTATAATATTTGATATTTATAGATTGATATCTTGAAATTCGGTGGATAATTGCTTGTATATTTTACTTGGGATGAATATCTGGTTATTATATTCACAAATATATATCTACTCTTATTTTGCAAAACTTTAAGAGATTATTATCCTTGTATGCAATTGTTTAGAGTGAGGAAGCAATACCGGTAACTTGTACCTATAATTCACATGCTTGTTTACATACCCCACTACGTCACTCGGTGAAAATAATTTTAGTTTCCTCAAGCAGCTTCATTCAATCAATAGCTCTGTACTTATTAGATGAACAATGACTACGTAGTTGATAATCCATGATTTAAAAGCTCATTACTAAATTTGATATCCTTTTTTCAAAATTAATTCTTTTGCAAATCCTAGTCAAGATCAATAATTATGGCGGAGAATTATATTCTACGAGTAACGGCAGGTTCAGAATACGATGTCGCAAAACATCAAGTTGTGTCCGTTAACCAGGCGCAAACAACCAAAATCGAAAACTCGCTCTGCTCTGTCGATTTAAATGTCAGAATACAAGTATGTCATATATCACACTCCCAACTAAAGCCTTGTTCACATCACAGCCCAACTGACATTTCATCTTAGGACTATCGCGGTCTTCCGCGCTCCTCCCCCAGTACTTCACCCTACTTTTCTATCGCCCCCCATGACAAGAACAAAGACCAATATAGCATTTGCTTTCGTTTCAAACCCAAACAGGACATCAACGCGGATGATCTAGTCTTTGGTAATGATTTCGACCATCCGATTCGCGATCGGTTGCCGCCAGGATTTAGCACGGCGTTTAAAATTGTTAAGTGGGCCATTGATCCGGGGCTTGATGGGGATGTGTACGCGGATGAGCCTTATCTTTATGGACCGGCGGCTAGCTCGTTGAATGTTTTGTGGATCGGGGATGGGGATGGAGGAAAGGGTGAGGAGGGAGAGCAAGATAATGCAGGGTTGTTATTCAAGGAGGGGGGTGATGATGAAGGTTTGGATCATAGAGAGGAGGAGGGAATTCCAGAGACGGAGGCGGCGAGGAAGAAATTCTTTTTGACAGAGGCGAATAGGAAGAATTGGGATTGGGAGATGGGAAGGACTTATGGTTGCGATTTTTTCAATGCCTATTTGGATTTCAATAGTAAGTTTATCCATGCTCTACTTTCGGGGGTTTCGACCTCTGGCATCTCTCGCGGTGTTGACTGACATGGTTATAATAGCCTTCGCTCTCAAATTACCTGGCTTCACAATGCCTATCATGAAATATTGGGATGGACAAGGTCTCAGGTTTGTGAACCCTTTTCATTCTGATTTTTGCCTAATGTTATTTCTATGCGATTCTTGCCTTTTGCCCGTCAAGTCATATGTATCCCTAGTATCATATTTTGAAGTATTCTTGAAAAGCCAACATTGTACCTTTGTTTATTAGGAAAGAGCAAAAGCGCTCACATTCACTCAGGTATGTGATGAAGAATCGGAAGACTGGTGAGGTACTCTTTGTGGTACTGTTCACGCTGTATTTGAAGGAAGATATCGATGAGAACGGGGAAATCAAAAAGGGAGTACAGGCCGGGAAACCATTTGATTTGTTGGAGGAGAAGGAGAAAGGTAAACATTTGAGGGAGAAAAATGGTGAGGGCGAAGAGGTCGTGGATGAGAAAATGGCCCAGAAGGTGATTGAAAGTGGCAATAATGTGGTGGCCACGGCGGATGATGATGTGGATTGAGGTTTGGTTGGCTGATTGGTTGGTGGTGCGTTGATGTGGGTATAATCTTATCATACTATAATGGCGGGCAGGCAGATTATTGCAGGTTAGGTTGAGCAGAGGATTCCCTATCGCTTCAAGATGGATGGCTCGTGAGCTTTTGTAAGATAAACAGATCAGATAGATAGACCCATTATATTGAGGGGGAGGCATGTAGGGTACAATATTAAAAATAACTGGTAATCATATAGTGTCTACCCCACCATTGAATTCTAATTTTTCAATAAATCAATAGTCAATCCAATTTACAAAAGAAGAGAAAGATTGTTATCTCTTTCCTAACTATTGCATGCCCTGTGAAGATATACAACAAGTATTTTCAAAACACATATCTGAAGTTATTGGTTTTAGAGCAGCTGAGTCCTGGGGTTTTATATGAGCAAAGAAACGTTTCATATTGCATAGACTTGTAAATTTATAAGAGATGAAATTTTCAAGATTCTTACCAATGCCAATCAAGTAAAATCTATTTATAATTTCAGAGATTGTGATAATAAGATTAAAAATGTCAGAGCACGGACGTTGGAAGGGGAAGACATCCACATTTTAAAGGGTGGAGGAGGATGGAGGCACCTTTTGGAGGGGAGGGAGGCAGGTTTTATTGCCATCTTTTGAGAGGTTGAGAGATGAGAGGATAAGTAGAGGACAGCTAGACTATGAGTGATTTGAAGTTTGAATGGTTTGAGATGGGGATTGAGATTGAATGGATGTGGAGATAGAGATATGGAGAGATATAATGTACATAGAATAGTTCTACCCGATAGATATACAAATGGTATTAGGTAGTACCTATTGATTAGATGAAGAAGATTGCTGTATGATTATTTGGTTAACCCATAACTTTACTCTACCTTATTCTGTAAATTAACATATCATTTGAGACTGTAATGAGGATATTCGTCACTCTACCTAGGTAGACCGTAAATATCATCGGGATGATTGCTTCATTGAGTGGCTTTATTAGTTTAGTATAGTATGGTATAGCATGGTAGATAGATACTTATACAGTAGTAGATACCTAGGTAGAATTATACATCTTGATTTGATAGAATTTTGATGTGATGTGATTAATGATTTAATATATTGGTACTCGTAAATTTGTTTATATATTCATTTATTTATATCTTTTATTAGTATACGGGATCTGTAGTACTGTACCAAAGTAATTCACCAAGAGGATTTCAACAGAAGAAGCACACGATCAAATACCTTACCGGTATTTGAATTCATCTTTCTATTGGTATCCTTTTCTCTTTTTCTCCTACAGTACATACATAACCGAGAAAAAAGATATGAAGATATTTATAATTGATAGGTTAAAAAAAGTCAAATATTGTACTGTACAGTAGTAAAAAAAGGTTCGGGAAGATCATAATCATACAGTAATTTGTTGCGACATCAACAACAAGTTTTTAAGAGATTATTAAAAAAATTAAAGAAATTAAAAGAAATTAATAAAATTACAACTACGAATACCAATATTTTACTGATATTCTATAATATTCTACTCTATCTATTTTATAATAATATTATTATTTTAATTATTATTGATTGCCAATTCACTCGCTCATCTCACTCATTTCTTACACTAACAAATTACTATACACCACAGCCTCTTCCTCTTCCACCCTACCAATACTGGTACCAACCAAATATCTTTCGCGCTTGTCCGCCCATTTAACCTTTTTTATCTTTTTCTAAACATTCGCTCACCAATTCAAATTTCCAATATTCTACTTTACTACTACTACTACTACTTCTACTCTATTCAAAGTCAACTAGCCCACACTCTTTCTCAATCTCTTTTTTTTATTACTTTTTAAATTCTTCAAATTCTTCTTAAGAATCTCCTTCTTATATCTGCAAGTCAAAATGAAAAGGAAAGGTTGAAAAGAATCATAATTTAAAGCGAAAGAAGAAAAAATAGTTGTCGCACAAGCACAACCCAACCATATAACGACCCAGCCCAGTACCAGCTCAAGAATCTAACAACGAACAAAAAAGAACAACACTCCCCCCTCTCCTCCCACGAAATCCCTCGTATACTTCATCATACACTACAGCGTATCACCGCAGACCAGAAGACTTCATATACACTTCAGCGACGCATCAAACTCTTTACTTGTACAATCTCGATTCTCGAAATTCAATCCATCGGAATTCCTATCAATTTCCAAACACAAGACGATACAACCGATAACGCACTACCCACGACTTTAACTCTGCTCACTTTCACCCCCTTACAAGGACCTTGTTCATGATTACAATTTACAACTATCCCGTAGAAGCGAAGAAGTAAGAGGAGGAACGATAACAAAATGCATCCTCCAACCAATTTACCTCGAGAAGACGACCCAACACAGAATTTGTTTCCGATCATGACAACAGCGTCAACCCCAGTAACACCCGGCCCATCAACACCAACCATCTTACGACCGTTATTACCTGCCGAACAGAAGAAGGTGGACGCCATACTAAATATTGAGCGTCCAGCATCAACACCGTTCCCGCGGCAGGAATTGGATGGTGAAATCACTCAACGACAATTCGATTTGGAAAATTCAGATTGGATGGATGAATTCATTCAGCCATCATCTGAGCCACACCCTCAACAACAAGCACCCGAGTCTGGATCTTTCTTACGTGCCCTCCCAGTCGAAATCCATGAGCATATTCTCGATCATTTATTCGGATGCAGGGCAGCCGCATCTGCGAGGACTATGACACCAGGGAAATCGAAAGTACTGCGAAATTGGGGCACGGCATTAAGACATTCGAGACGCCGCGAGGTATCGGAACTAGCCCTCGTCAGTGGACAATGGAGGCGTCTTATTCAAGAACGATTATATAGGCATCTCAAGGTGAAAGGGACGAGAGATTCTATTGATCAGGCATCAGAATGGTTTTATGATCATCCGCACCTATGTGCCTACGTAAAACATATCGAAATCTGGTTTCCAGTTTTCCAAACCAAGAAAGTACCCAGCGAGCGAACGCTGCGTATACCTTCAGTTGTTCCCGACCGTTCAACACTGATCCGTTCACTTGCAAATCTAGGCCAGGATAGTGTAGGCACTATTACTTACCTATCCCCATCGAACAATTGTGCCTTGGATGAGATATTCGGATTTGTACGAACGACGTTTTCGGAAGCGTGTATCTTGACATTGGAGGGCGGAGATAGGAAAAAGCCACCCCAAGTCCAACGATTCGCTTCTCAGTCCAGCAGCACATATCCCGCCGCATCCAGTGCTGGTGAAAGTAGTTTCCACGGTTCCGAAAAGTTACATCTTCCTAAAATCGATTCGATAAGGACATTGGTTTGCAAGGGTCAATGGAATATCATTCGAACAAACGAAGATTTCCAAATTATAGCGGAAGCGTTACCGAACCTCAACGAATGGCATGGCTCATATGCCAAGCCAAAGTCAAAGGCTTATTTGTGTATTTCACAAATTGCCCCTAGAATTCCGAAGAATGTTACACATCTCAATATTTGCCTCGAAAACGATTATCGAAGAGAGGCAGTATCTCCGGCTTTTTGGAAGAAAGTCAGCCAGAACTGTCATTTCTGTAATGAGTTGGGAAAATCGGTTCCTAACTTGGAGCACTTGGCATATACGGGTAGAGTTTGCGCTTGCTTTTTCGATACTGCTGCTAGACTTTCGAATCGTCGTACTTCGAGGCTTAAGAGTATTGAACTCATCGTTAAGAACTGTTGCCGGCCTGCCAATCAGCAATGGAGTGATGGATCAGGTATACAAGATTACTCATTCATCGTGGCATTTGAACAATTGGTTATATCCGCCGTACGAGCATTGGATAAGTTGACGGCACTTGAATATCTCAGGATTAGGTTTATTGACCTCGGTAAGTCTATATGGGCACATCATGTTGATATGGAAGCTAATACACATCGTAGAATCACAAGTCCCACCACTGAACCCATACTTCGAGATGGTGCACAACAAATGTACCGGAATTTGGAGTGCCCCAATCGTCGATGAGTTGGCCAAGAGTAGATCCTCGGCATATTTTGTGGAGAAGTCGGAAACTCTGGGAGAAGTAGAAGTAGGCAAGGATGGTCAATTTCTCACTGGTCCTGGAACTCTCAAAGCTCGACCATTGTCCATCAAAGTATCGAGTTATTACGCGTTAAGTAGTGGTATAACCATCACTTGATTTTCATGGCTTTGACTTGAGCTGAGTGTGTCAATGCCCGCTCATATAATTTCGAGCCAAGAAGAGGAAATCTAAAATCCAAAACGGGAAATACTACATTTTCACACAAACTTATCGAATTGCGTGGTCGGTCGGTCATTGGGAGGGAGTATTAAGGTGTAAAATAATGGATGGAAGGATGGAAGGCTGGATGGTTCTTTTTTTAAGTTAAAGTTGGCCAGGGCATATCATGTTTCTCTTAAACTATCCATATTCGTATCGTATCGTATTTGATGATATTGCTTTGCCTGCAGCTTGAGCGATGGGAAATTTGGGAGTGGGGAGCTGGGATCTGGGATCTGGGGGGAATTTTGTTTTACTTTTACACTTTTAGTTACTCGTATAGCTAGGGATTTTTGCTGGCTAGCTAGGGGGTGTTTTGCAAACGTACAAATTCACTGGATTGCACTGCACTGCATGGGGCTGGGCTTCAAGGAATCAATTCTTTTTTTGTGATGTTTTTGATGGGTTTTTGTCTTTGTGATTTGGAAGTTGTACTCTGGTACTTATTCTGGTTTTTATTAAAATAATAAAGAACTGTGACTTGACTTGAGCTGGGTTTGGTTTTGCTTGGGGTGGCTTCATTTTGAAGTGAGATCGGAATGGATTGAAGTATTGTAGTGCAAGTGATGTGAGATGAGTTAGGTTGTGTGAAGTGTGGTGAAGTAAAGGCTTCTAATGTAAATACTTTTTTTTCCGGGGTTTGTTTATGTTTGGTGTTGTATGTGTGATTGTGAATAATGGATGATGGAGGGGAGAGTGAACGCACTTACTTGACGTGGTTAAATGGATATACTCCGAGATTGTGGTCTAGAATTGATCTGGGTTTCTATACTATCAGTCTGGTTGAACGTCTAGGCTGATGTGCGACCATATAGTATGTTGAATCCGAATGCTGTTCTGAGATAGAAGAAATAGAAAGGGTAGATGTAGGGTAGGCTGGGTTGGGTTAGACCTCTCTAAACACGATAGTAGGCAGATATTTTGCAGTTGAAAAGTCGTTTAAATGACAGGTAAATCTAATTTTCCACCACCATAACATAACGTATTTATATCGTCTTTGCATTCGATTATACTTTTTGTGCCCCGAGAATTTAACACAGATTTATGAACACATCCACCATCACATTTACCGTTTCGATAAACACATCTAATGCCATCTCTATCATCATGATGTCCTCCCAACACCCAACCCAATATCCCCAATGATCAAAACCAAGATCCAAACATTGGCCGCGAAGAATGATAGGCTGGCGGCCCATAACCCGGGTACGAAAGTGCTGAGACCCAAAAATTCAAGTTGGTAACCTTGTTGTAACCAGAGGGCTTGGGTGATGACCCAGAGGATGAGCGCGCTGAGTCCGAGATGCGGTGTTGTGGGTTTGAGAGGTGCCATGAGGGAGGAGCGGGGGAGGTATAGTGGGAGGAGGATTAGGTACCAGAGGAAATACTGAGTGATTGAGTGAGAGTGTTAGTGGGTTGGTTGGTTTAATGTGAGTGGCATTTATGAGATTCAGATGGATGGAGAAGGTGGGAAGTTAGGTTGGCATTGATACCAAAGAGGAAAAGGGTAATTCTTTAGAGGAAATGGAGAAAGTGAAAAAGAAGAAGAAAATAATTCACATACCTGACTAGTACAAACCTTATTAAAAGCAACAAAGGCCCACGTTTGCGCCAACATCGTACCCGGCAAATCCTTTTTGGCGAGAATAAATGGTAAAGCGAAGAATGAGAGAAAGAGCTGTGGAATGAATGCTAATGATTCGAGAGGTAGGATTGAGGATGAGGGGATGGCAGAGCGGAAATAGAGAAGCGTGTTGTAGGGGGAGAAGTTGTGACGGTGGTCGAGACGGGTGAGGTGGTAGAAAAAGGTGTGTTGGAGGAAGGGGCGCCCGTAACTGTGGGGAAGGTTAGATATTTGGGTGGGTTGGGGTTGGAGTCTTGGGGAAATAGGGGAAGAGTAGGAAAGGGAGAGTGGAATGGAAATACTTACATGCAATACATAACTCCGTTTAATCCAACAAAAGTAAATAAGCTCGCACCCACGAAAATAATCCTTTCACGCGTCACAAATTTCCCCACAAGAGCTTTAATGTCCGCAACACTACTTGATCTCATCTCGTGACTATCCTTACTCTTCTTCTCCAAGCCATCTTGTCCCTTCTTCCCCTTCTTCTCACCTATATCCGCAGCACCAATCCTCTCCCTATCCATCCACCACAAAATACTAACCCCATACACCCCCGGATAAATCTTAAAATGCGTCGCCAATCCCACCACAACCCCAGCCCAAACCCATCTCTTTCCCATCACGCACCACACGATCAATACCGTCATGAATCCCAGGATTCCCTCGCTACTTCCCCGCGTGGAGATCGTGGCTACCATAGGATTGAGTAGCCATATCGATGTGTATTTTAGGGCTTGTTTAGGAGTGAGGGATCTTCCTATTCCCATTGTGTTTTGCTTGTTCTTAAAATCGCTTCGGGAAGTAGTGCTGCCTGAAGTTGATTCTGGATTTGGAGCGGTATTACCGCCCGTCAAAACCAAAAACAACAACCACCCAGCTCCGACATCACAGGCTGCGAAAAGCACCTTTCCGAAGTGAAACCATAACCAACGTGGTTGCCATGTGGTTGGTAAGAGAAAATAGGCGAGCAAAGGCGTATAGCGGTAGGTTTCGCGGTCATAGGGTGAATGACCTGAAGAAAGGTACTGTGATGCGGAGGTGAAGACTTGGTAGTCGATGTCGGTGTATTTTAAAGGGGAATGTGCGTCTTGGTAGAGGCCGTAAAGAAGAAGAGCGAGACGGAGAAGAGTGGAGAGGAGTAGGAGAGATGAAAGAGAGGAGAAGGGCGAGATTTTGGTGAGTAATGACGAGGTGGTAGGTTTTGCGGTAGTCGGGGATGGCATTTTAGGAATTGTGATGCGGGGTAGCCTGGGTGGGCTTGCTGGTAACCATCAATTTCTTGATTTGTCAGTCAATATTAATGGATGGGATGGTTTCAAAAAGAGAGAATTAAAAAATTTAACGGTGATAACTTGCTTCTGTTCATTCAGCACCATATTTACAAGTCGCACGTGTTTTCATCGATCTTCACCAATTGCAATCGTCAAATTTATATTCTCACTAACTGCACGCCCCTCTCAAAACTTTAGACGCGCACCCACCCCTCCAAATTTCAAAGTCCCATTAACAAAATTCCAGATTTCACCAACTACATCAATTTCAACATCTCGATTCAACGCAGCTCAAAACCTTCAATTCCCACTTACTCTACGCCGTGCCCTCCAATTACTTCACTCCAGTTCTCAACGAATAGAATAAGCTACCAACAGAAAAAATTACCCTCCCTGTCCAGAAATATCCCGGTGAAAATGTCCGGTACAAAACGTAACTATGATGGCACCTCCAAGCCCAAACCCAAGCCCACATCTACCTCATCGCAAAGCTCAAGCAATAGTCCTTTCATGCCCATGTTCGAGACTTTCAGAGCTGAATTAGATGAGCATCATGATCGGAGAGAAAGAATCATTAAGGCTTCGAGAGACATCACTGCTTTGAGTAAAAAAATGTATGTTTTTGATCAGAATTTGTAATAAAGTTTAAGGTACAATGTGCTAATAAAAGGAATAGAATTTTTGCCCTCCAAAGGTAACGCCTCTCCCATGCTTTATCTCATTTCTCAAATATCACGTGAACTGCCCATCTCCAAGGCATAAGCTAATTGTTGTTCATCCCCTCCCCAGAGCACAGAACCTACGTAGCCCTCTTCCCCCCAAAATCGCAACTGAAACTACCGATCGCCTAACCACGATCCAAACCCTGTTCACTTCCATCGTGCCAGACCTAGCTGGCATCAACGCATGGAGGTACCAGCGGCAAATCAGTGGCGGATTACAGGAATTCATGGAAGCGATTTCATTCTCGCACTACCTCACTGAGCAGAAGTTAATGAGTTTGACTGAGGCGAGAGCGATGTTGCCCGAAGGAGTGCAGCTGGAAGGGGATGATTATGTTTTAGGGATTTTTGACTTCGTGGGCGAGGTGATGAGGTTTGGTGTTACGGGGATGGCTATTGGTCGGAGGGTGGTGGGAGAGGATGTGGAGATGGCAGATGGTGAAGGAGATTCCGGGGAAGAGAGGTCAATTGTGAATGATGTGAGGGTTTTGAGGAGGGCGTTTGAGAGCTTGGATACAACTCGTTGTGGAGGGACGGGATTAGGAAAGGATGTTGAGAAAAAGATGGAGGTTATGAGGACGTGTGTAGAGAAAGTGGAGTGGGCGGTTTATGGAATGATTGTTAGAGGGAGGGAAAGGCCTGAGGGTTGGGTTATGGACGCCCCTGATGAGGGAGGGAGGGGTGAGATACAGGGTTATTAGAGCGGAGGGGTTGTGTTGTGAGAACAGTGTGTTGAAATTAAATTCCCATTGTGGGAATACGAATGTGGATGTGGCAAATTAGATGGCTGGCAAGGTTATGTATGTGTATAGCGGATTTTGCTATAGCGGCAGGACCCAGGAAGTACCAAACAAACAAGTTAGCTAACAATATAGTCGAAAGTTCAAGCTTTCAATGGAAACAATCAAAGGGTATCACAACTCCTATTCCCACCACCTAAAAAGAAACCATGGCGATACTGTATAAATTCAGGAATAAGAAATGCCACCAATCCGTGCCAATATTAATATGGCGAAATTCCTAACTTCACTTTATTTTCCTAAAACCCCTGATAATTCATTTTACCAGAAATACCCGCAAGTTTTCGAAACTGGCTCTAAGCACGAAGCCGGACATCTTAAGCACCGGGGCGGGGTATTGAGGCGTGTAGCTTGTCTTGTGATACGCTACCGTGCGTGTGGTTCTCCCTCCCTTCGCAAGCCCATTATATATTGCTTACCTACTATATCATACTAAATTATGAGTCCTAATCATTAAGACAGGAATCATGATTCCCACGAAGCACCGCTCCATCAGCTTTATACAAATGACCATGTTGGTATGAACTTTCTCGTAGCGAGATATATCTCTTAAGATGCGGTAGGTTTCTATAAAGAGAGTCGATGTTCAACTGACATTGACGCATTTCATAAGCTATACCTTCAAATATCTCAACCATGTTTTCATCAAACATACAGTATTTTGTGTGTTATGGATCAATTCCGCCATGGCCTTGGCGTTAGCAACTAGAGAAGATGCTCTATCAGCTTGCGTAAGTATTACCAATGACTTTAGGCGACCCTTTCTAAAGGATATATGGCTGATTTAATTTTACTCTGATAGTGTGCAGCATTATCATCATCTGTAGGACCAAACAAGGTTTGGTATCCCAACAGCACCAATTATGAAGAATCCTTAACAAGCTATTTCGCTGAGCAAGAAAGCGAATTGCAACCGTTTTGCTACGTCAAGCCAGAGAGCAGCCAGGATATCTCAAACGCTATAATGACCTTGGCTCAGTTGAATGCCAATGATACGGCGTGTCCCTTTGCCACTAAAGGTGGTGGCCATCACACAGCGGTTGGCATTGCCAATATTCAGAATGGAGTTACCATCGATTTGGGCGATATGAACAAAACCAGTGTCAGTGCAGATAACACAATAGCATATGTGGAATCTGGTGCTCGCTGGGGTTCTGTCTATGAGACCTTGGTTCCGCTGGGTCTTGCTCTCCCAGGTGGAAGGGAAGCAGATGTCGGAGTGGGTGGTTTGGTTAGTGGAGGTAAGGTTATTTGGGATTCACATTTGACACAGTATTACCATACCATACTAACGAATATCAGGAGGAATGTCATACTTTGGTGGTGCGTATGGCTTTGCGTGTGATTCGGTCCAGAATTTTGAAATCGTGCTTGCTAGTGGCGAAATAATTAATGCAAATCAGACATCAGATGCGGATCTTTTCAAAGCACTCAAAGGTGGACTAAACAACTTTGGCATCATAACACGCTTTGATATGAAGACGTTCGAATTGGGTGATTTTTGGGGTGGGATAATCTATTATGCTGACTCCAAAACTTTGGAGCTTATCGATGCCTTCGTGGATTTCGCGGAGAACCCGAACTTCGATATCAATACTGAGATCACTTTATCTGCTCTATACAGTTCGGACGAAGGTTATATTACTATTGGAGATTTTGCATATACAAAATCTATTGAAAACACTACCGTGTTTGGCAACTTTACCTCAAAAATTCCATCGCTTGTTGACACCACACGGATCTCGAACCTCTCTGACTTTGCCACAGAGTTAGGGGCTGGCCAACTAGACCAATCCCGGTAAGTCTATACTTTAATATAGTATTGTCTTGGAGCAAAGTAGCACTTGTTGACTTGACCGCGAAATTCTAGTCAAGCGTCCATAACTGCAACCGTGAAACCATCCTCATCACTTTTTCGGGACATCTACAATCTTTGGAATGCAACTGTACCCCAAGTTTCTTCGGTCTCTAATCTTCAATACTACGCTATTGACTATCAACTACTACCGGCCTCCATGCTCGCCAAAGGTTCCTCCACTGGGGGCAATTCTCTTGGGCTAACTGCTGACGACGGGCCGCTAGTTCTCCTTAACCTTGGCGTGGAGTATACATCTAGCGAATACGATGATTTAATTACATCTACGGCTAACGAGCTATTTGAAAACATCATCTCGCTTGCATCTAAGAGTAATTTGAGCAGCCCGTGGATCTATGCTAACTATGCGGCTGGAAATCAGTCAGTTATAGCATCTTATGGGCCCATCAATGTCGATGCTCTGCAACAAGTTAGTCGTCGTGTGGATCCGAGAGGGGTTTTCCAGACAGTACAGCCTGGAGGGTATAAACTTGGACTTTAATGACAATGTGACTCGATTCAAGGAGCTCAAGGTTACAATGCCGGGTATTATGCGGCTGGCCACATTAAGAATTCAATGCAGATGGGAAATATCAATCTCGATAACCAGATTTAGATATACGAATACATAATCCAAATCATAATATACACTTCTATTCCTATGAAATTCGTTGTTGCAGTCATGGAAGGAAGCAAAGGATAACCTGCAGGTAGATCAAAACCCGTGTGATTGCATCGCCGCAATCTAACATTATAGCCAGTATAGCCACAACAGTACTTATCCATCGGTGTAAGTCTCAATCACTAACTAGATTGGTTAAAAGCTCAGTCTCAATTTTTATTGGTGGACTGAAAAGCTCCCGCCTGTAGGAACACTTGCTGTAATGCAGGTAACCGCTACGTACCATCGAAATTCGGGAAATTTAAAAGTTTATGGCTAACTTTATGTGTTTACCGTATCTTTATTTTTATACAAAATATTTACCAGGTTTTTCTCAATGCCTTTTGACTCCCAATCTCTTTTTAAAAGGTCTGTCGTAAGTAGGGAAAATGCCGGCACCCTCCGCTCATTAGCAGCCCCTTCATTCCACGTGTCTCTCCGAGTTCTCATAACCACCACAACATAGCCATTGCCAACTCTCCTTATTCAAGCAATGATCCGCAGCCTGTGTCGATATATTTTGCACCAGTTTCACAAACTAGTTGGTTCCAAAAAACATCCTCAGCATAATTATTCCCGTCACCATTCTTCACTATACCGTATGAACTTGAAGCCGGGTTACTACCCTCATTGCAATAGATATCAGTGAAAGACGTGCCAAATGGATGATGAAATGTGTGATCAAGGAGGTAGTCCACCAGGTCGACTCAAGTAAGCGATTAAGAAAGAGACCAACTGAAGATAAATGATGAATGGTCGAGTGGTGAATCAAGATATCCAGAATGAAAGAAGCCAACCTGCTAATTGAACAACTCCGTCATATGTAAACAATAACTAACCAAACCTTTGTAAGAACAGCTTCATCTTCAATCCTTCCAAGCCTCACTATAACCGCCAACCTCATCCTAAATTCCAACCATCCTCCACAATAACATCAACCACAAATCCAAACGCGCTGGTGGTTTTACAAGACTACAAGTTGCTAAAAATCGACCCCACTCGATTCTTTACCCCTCTGATGGCTTAAGACGAAATACACCAATGTATGTGTAGCCTTCCTTTTTCATTCCCCAGCTTCCATCTATCACAATCAGTGAATCACAACCCACCAATGGGAATTACTCCCCACTAAACCCCAAGATCCTCCCTTTCCCTCCCAACGGGAAAGCGGAACGCCATAAGTCTATTAGATAAGCACCTTCCATTATTATTGACGCTGCCAGGCGGATAGTCCTTCCTTCCTTCCTCCCTTCCTTCCTTATCTAATAACTTCACCAACCAACAATGCCTCCGACAACTCTACAGTACAAGGATTTGAACAAACCACGCGCTAATGTGAGCGCGCTGGAGGATTCATGTATACTAACTAGTATGCACCAATATTGAAACGAATAAAAATTGCATCCTAGTACCTCACGGTATTACCCCAATCAACTAATTCGGTCATTGAACTTTCCATCAAATGATGACATCATCCAGCATCAAAACGATGCCCATGGAGTGACGACCCCTCATCCCCCCTCTCTATAATTAAGCGAAATATTAATCAATGTATGGAGATCATTGTGCCGCATCGCATTGATAACGATTTCCCCCCAATAGACGGGATGATAACTAAGCGAAGTAGGTGCATTGGAGATCTATCACATCACATCACATTGATCCACCAACGTCCTCCCCAAAGGAAGGCACTTTTTTTTTCAATTTTATCATTTCCACACCACCCTAACTACACACTATCACTATCTACTCACTAGGAACGTTCAGGTGTAAAAGACCTAAACACCACTTCCCTCCACCCCATACAGCTCAGCGCAAAATAGATAAAGTATCTGACTGGATTTCTCAAATACATTCAATTAAGCAACAGTTAAGATAAAAAAAGGAAACGCCCGTTCATCCATCCATCCATTCCTTTCACATTAAGTCCCCCCTGTTTATGACCCCTCCCCCAAAATGCTCCACGTACAACCGAAATAATCAATTCTCGCCAGGACCCCTTACAAAGACCCAAAAAGATTGACAGTGACAAGATCCCCTTTGTTCCATAACCTAGAGAACAACCACAACAACAACGAAATACCGAGAATGAATTGAGGAATAATGCAAGCAATGGTGAATGGATGGATGGATGAATGAATGAAAGCAAAACAAATGAAAATCCTGGGGCCGCACGCCGTTAAACATTCTTTTTTGCCATAAACGAAGGAAGCTGAAGAAAGGTTGGTGATTTTTTTGGTGGGCAAGTTTAGAATCGATGAAAGTCAAGGAAAGGCATGAATTCGTGGAAGTGTAATCTTGCAAGAACTTAGCAAGGAATTGAATATTTAGGAACTAAGTGCTTCATTTGGTGTCTGGCTGGCTCGACTCTGGGCTCGACTTTGAGTACGGTGTGTGTTGAAATAGGAACCTGAAGCCGCGCTCATTGTTTGGCGACCTTTCGTAGAAGTATGTAGATGGCCAACGTCATGTTTACCTGTATTCATGTATTAGTTGTAGTCAAAGATACAAGACGACAAATGAGACTTACCATCACAGCATGCTCGGACATTCTCTAATCGATCAGACTCCCGGTCCTGCTTCTCAATTTGCTCCCTCAAATCCTCCGCACTATCATGGACTTCGCTGGCCTCATATATACTGGATGAGGCCATATTCACACTTCGGCTTCGACGACCTGAGAAAGTTCTCGCGCCCTCTCCGGGCACCAAATAGTTACTAAGCCTGGAGAACGTATTTAGAGATGGCCGTGATGCTTTTGATGTCAGCGTGGGGTGTAAAGTAGAGTATCGCCTGTTTTTGCTGATTGGAGATTCGTTGCGCGTTGTGCGGCTGTTGTACGATGATAAGGATGGTGGACCTCGGCGTGTGCTGGCTGGTCTGTTAAATGCGGGATTGAACTCTTCAACGTCATCATTAGTGAGAGCACCGGAGACTTCCATAGTATCAGAGACAGCATCGTCGCCAGTGCGGAGTAGTAAGTATGACAATGCGTTGAACCAAGTTTCATGGCGCTGTCCTGTAGTAGCAGTAAATTTTATTGCTCTCCCGGGCGTCATTATGACCAAGCTCTTACGATGTAACCCAGGTGGCATGGGGTTATCATCCGTCACAACCCGAACAGCTTCAATAGATACGCTCTTTGCTTTGAGCTCCGCACGACCAGCAGTTGATGGATCTCTATCACTCCAATAAAGAGTTCTGGTGTATGGGTGGACCCAAAAGTAACGTCGATGACGATTCTCGGACATTCCACCGCGACCAGCTTTGCGAGTATATTTCCAAAGATATTCGCCTATCATAGTTTGTGTGATCGCATTGATCATCCTTGGATCGGCACTAGGCTCAACACCTTGCGGCATTGGAATTCCTTGACGTAGGTTGAAGCGAGTGTCAACTTCCGACGCGAAAGAAGATACAGATGAATGTCGAGATGGTCCAGTACCGGTTGGAGAATGTACTTCGCGTTCGTTAGAACCTTGTCGGTAAATTACGGCAGTTCCTGGTCTATTGGATGTAGCAGCGCGAGGACTTGTAGCAGCCAGGGAGCTTGCTGTTTTAGGCCGAAGCACACCATTCCTGTATGTAGATGGCACAGGAGGAGGAAGCATAGCGCCTACTGCACCGCTGGAAGAACCAGATCGTTCAGTACCAGGAGAAAGTGGTTTGTGGTCTTCGGAGCCAGTTCGTTGAGATGTTGTAGGAATAAGGTGCTTATGATCACCAGAGCCTTTAGAGGATCCCACGCGTTGAGCAGCTGCAGCGATAACCTGCTTATGATCTTGTGGTAGTGGTGGGTGGTTACTTGAAATCGACGTATTCCTTCCACTTCCAGCACTTCCTGGCCTTCTAGTACCGTTGGCATCGACAGGAGATACGGGAGATTCCGAGTCCGGACTTTTAGGGTTCGAGCGGCTAGCACTACCGACACTCTCCTGTGACTTGCGCATCCGCAGAGCGGCGGGAATGGTCGTACCGCGGGGTGGCGAGTAGATCGTGGATTTGTGCCCATCTTCAGCAATTATTGTTTCCATTCTTCTGCTCTTGAACAAATCATCAATTTGGTCCGAGGTGATAGCGGTCTGTGAACTTTCGTCTGATGTTTCAATGCGTGGCTTCTTGGGTGAACGCTCAGCGGAATTACCAGAAAGCTCCTTGAAAGGCTTCTGCGACTCGGGTGTGGATGCTACAGGAGATTGGCCTGTCAATTGTCTGGTCTCATCTTCCGCAATAATTGGCGCATCTGCTGATGATGATTTCTTGTTCCAACCACCAAATACAGAGTTCATGAAGCCGGACTTGGGTGTTGTTGGTTCATTCTTCGACTCAATTTGGTCAATTGGTTCATCCTCTGGCCCACCACCGAGTAATTCTTTCTTAGATTCGTCACTAGGAAGCACAAAACCATCTCTCTTCGGGCTTCTAAGGGGAAGAGGTTCGATAGGCTCGGTGTGGAGTGATTGTATACTCGAAAAGCCAAGGGGTAGGGGTGTAGGCTTTGACTGATTTTCAGTGTTTGGAAAGGGGAATCCTGTCACTTCAGGTCCGTCCTCCTCTGCGATAGTTGGTTCAACTTGCTCAGAGCGAATGGTTGACATTGTCAGCGGTGCAACTGTCGATACAACTGCTCCAACGCTGGCAAGAAGTGCCATAGGGGTATTTGCCCGAGAGATAGGTGGTGATGGAAACTTCGCCAATTTGTCGTCCGTAAGTTCACTATCGTATTGTGAGCTTCTGTCACTGTATGTTGTCGATACTGGCCGAGATTCATCTTTCAGTGCTTGTACTTTGAGGAGGCCGGCGGCGGGTTCCTTTGCTTGTTCGTCATGCCATTGACTCGCAGCATCGGCCATTTGTGGTCTACTTTGAGGTTGGAATGGAGCTGCCTCTGATTGCTTGGAATTAATTCCAGCAGATGCTATTGCGCCCAGTGCGGCACCACCCAAGGCAGCTTCAGCAGCCATGGTTTCGCTTTGAGAAAGCGGGAGCACGGCATTTTCATGCTTCGAAGAAGTCTCAGCATCCACAAATTGCGTTGGGGTAGCGTGAGCTTGTGGTTCGGCTTGAAGTTCGGGCGATAGTGCAGGATCATTATCGTCCAGCATTGCTACTCTGGGAACCGTGCCTGGGGTTTGACTTGAGGGGTGAACAGAAGATGGAGCTCCTTCACTGCCATGGCTTGTGAGGAGTGGTACTGCAGCTATAGGAGCGTCAAGCACTCTTGGCTCTGGCTCCCATGGGTCAGTCATCATTGAAGAATCAACCATTGGTATTTTCGGCACCGGAGGTATTGTGGAAGCTGCCGCGTTCTTAGCTGTACTGGGTCGTGATGTAGCTGTACCAGGTCGTGAGGATTGAGGAGTGACGTTTCTTGAAGCATAGCGACTCGGGGTTCCCGAAGCGACGGACTCATCATCACTGCCTATTTCTCCAAGTTCAGCGAATAAACTCTGACCAGCTGGTTGAGGAGTGCCCTTGGCGCTACTATTGGCAAAACTTGTAGGAGTGTCGGTTCCCGGTTCCTCACTAAGCACACGTGAGCGTCGATTGCCTCCACGGCGAACTTTGAGTCGTAGTCGTTGCGGTTCATTGTTTGGAGTTCTTGCATCCTCGAACATATACTCATCATCGGAAGTGGAAGCAGTGCTATGGAAAGAATGGCGGCTACCACTTTTGGAATGTGCGATGGATTGCCGGGACGGTTTTTGGCGGATAGTGCCTCCTTTCTCGGTTTCTGTGAGCTCGTCCTCGCCACTCATGTCCTCGAGCCCGGTCTGGAAATCTTCTGTTTCAGTAGCACGCTCGTTCGCAGTTTCAAAAGCATCACTTTGTTCGCTGATGCTTCCAAATCGGGCGTTGTTAGACTTAACGACTGAAGCTGCCATTGCGGCAGCGACTGCGGCACCCGCATCAGCGCCCATCGAGCGCGACAGACTAGGGCTGTGCGGAGTCTGGTCATCCTCCCAATTAGTATCATCGAGGAATTCACTCTTACTGCTCCGGAGTCCACCTAATTGGCCTGCTCTATAGGGTTTCTTGAAATCTTTCGATGCTGGCTTACGAGTCCTCTTCGGAGTAGAGTCAATTCCAGGTTCACCGCGTCGTGCAACCTCAATCTCATCCCTAGCTTCTTGTAGCAGGCGTTTCAACTCTAGTTTCTCGGTTTTTTCTCGGTGGATGTTGCCCTTCAAATTCTGGATCATTCGATGGGCATGATGTAAAGAGCTCTTCAAAGTTTCGGATTCTAGCATACTATGTCTTGGGGTCATCTTGACTGGCGAGGGAGGGGGTGAGTGCTCCGGTGTATTGCCATCTGTGGCGGTCTGGAATTCTTCATCACTTTTACCTCGAGACTCGTCCTGATCTTCCGTACGGCCACGCTGGTTCGCAATTGCTCGCGCAAGCTCTTGGTTTTGGCTGGTTAAATCTTCCATTTTCCTCTGTAGCGCCCCTCGTTCTAGTTCTGCAATTGACATGTTGCGCTTCACAGTCCCCAATTCAACATCGTGATGCTTCACGGCAGAAGTATGTTGTTCTTGAAGCTTCGCATGGCTCAACTTAATCTCGTCCAGTTCCTTTTGGGCAGCGCCTTTTTCGGCTTGTACGATGTTTAGATTATGAATTAATTTTTTTTCGCGATCGGCTGATTCCTTTTGTGTGGCCAAATGCTCGTGAATTTGAGTTTCCAGATTCCAATTCTCATCTTTGTATCTACTTTCGCTCTCATCAAGGGTCCTTAATCGTTGAACGAACCCTTCTGCCTCGATCTCCAATCTCGACTTTTCGAGCTCAACCGTTTTGAGAGCTTCTTCTCTCTCCGCCAAAACTCCTTGCAAATGCCTAATTTGAGCCAGTAAAGAGGTACTGATCTCTGTCGCAAATTCGATATCATGAACACGATTAGAGGGTTGGTTTCGCTGCTTTCTATTGGGGACGCTGAATTTCGATGGGGAATTAGTAGCTTGGCTTTCGAACTTGGATGGACTTGCGGAACGCTAAACTGTGTCAGTATATTGAGACCATTGTACACAAGCAACAAGTTTACCTTATCGGCAAACGGTGAACCGCCCATCTCGCCGCTTGATTGTCTTGACTTTGGTAGAAAAGCTCGCGCGGTTTCCCTGCCAACTTCATTGTATTCCTTCTCAATATCAATTAATTTTTGTCGCAACTCTGGTGTGATATCTCCTTCATTATGTTGTTTCTCAACTTCCTTTAGGCGGTCTTCCAAATCCTTTCGCTGCTTCACAAGTGTCGTACCCAGATTTGAAGCTTCTTGGATCCTTCTTGTCGTCTCTGCAAGATGTGCTTCTAATGCACGCTTCGCTTGCTCCGGTGATGCTGAAGGGCCAAGAGCAAATAGTTGCTTATCGAAATGTGAGAAGCGTTGGTGGGTTGAACCCGTAGGAGGTGATAAAAACGGATCATTACCATTATCACCTCCGTGGGACAGAATTGATGGATGATCCATCGCCAAAGAGGTCGACATCTTAGCAACCACAATTTAATTGATTGTTTGAAGAAATAAAAAATCGAATGAAGACAAAAAGTCTCGCAGATTGAGCTACCTCCGGGTGTACCTGTTGCGCCCAGGGTAGGACGCCCTCGAAAGTGAACAGTGCGACTGATATTTGTAGTAGTACGGTATGGTGAACAGATGCGGCCCAAGTTAGATCCGTAACACAATCCGGTGTTACAGTCTTATAAATATGTTATTATTATAGTATTGATCTTGGGACTTTTAGTCTAGCTTTGTTGTCCAGGGGAAAATAAGGGTTCGCGTTAGAAATTTGGATGATTTCCCAAAAAGTCAAAAATGTAGGGTTTTTTTTGCTTATCTTGACGCGTTTCTAATAAATAGTAATATACTACCGTAGCTATTGCATTTGTATGGTAAAGAGAAGAACAAGAACTGAATATTTTTTAAGAAGGAAGTTTCTCTCAACAGAGGGGAAGAAGAAGAAGAAGGGGAAGAAAAAACAAAAAATATCGGAAAATAGGAAAAAGAGAATGAAAAATGAGTGGACTGAATTGATGATCACAAGAGATCACAACAGAAGAAAAAAGAGGTTCAAGAATTTGATTTTTGATGGTTGACTGCTCACACACACACACACGGAAGGGAGGTGGTAAGTAGTAAGGTTGAACTGTACTACGGGCAAAGAGGAGAAGAAGATCAGTCAAAGCAAAAAATAATATTCGCTTCTTCTTCAATGATAATAAGAACACCAGGAATAATAATAATAATAGGTACGATATGGATATGATAATCTAGTACTCCGTAATGTGGGAAGCTTTTTTGGAACCAAACCAAACAAGAACCCTTGACCGCTGTCAAAGTCAAAAATCGAAATCATTAGAGTCAAAAGAAAAATCAAATGGAAATTTCAGGGAAGTAATTTAGAAATTCTTATGATTTTGATACGGGATGTTACTTGTAAATGGAAGCATTTAAGAATACCAGAGCAGTGATATAAAATCCCTTCTTTTGCTACGATAACTACTACTTTAAGTATTCGTACCACCACAGAGCACCACCATCATCAATGCACCGCCAACCAGTACGGATTATTTTACTTTTGAGGGGAAGTTTTTGTAGATTGTAGATTGTAAAGTAATACAGTTAAGTAGGTAAAAGTTGCCATAATTCTACTTATGGAAAGAATCGGATTAGATGATTAGATCTTTTACCTACTTTGGAATCTCTTTTCCCTAGATATGGATATCTTATGGATATCTTCTCTCTTTGTATTGTATCAGACTGTATGTCTCTGGCAACTCAACTATGGTACCAGTACTGTATGGTATTCCGCATATGGCCGTATGTCTCTCTTAGAATTTGTTTACAAAATTACCATTTCGGTTTAAGAATAATATTAAACCAATTATACTGAGTATTTCATTTTCATTATTTGATTGTTGTCAAGCTTTAGATGCTTAGAAAACCTATTTTAGTAATTTCATTGTACAGCATTCACGCCAGCATCAGCATTACTTCAACTAGCTCTATCCATTAGCATTAATATCGGCACGAGCAGGAGGAGTAATAAGTAGCACCACGACTACCGGTAGTTTTTTTTGCACTACGGGTAGGTAGCATCTTACTAGCATCATCAAACGTCAAAACTTTCAAGATTCATAACAAACCCTTGAAGCTTGATTAAGATGGATGTTGGATGGTGGATGGTGGGTGGTGGGTGGTTACTAGTTACTGGTCAACATGGGGAAAAGGAGAAGAACAACAACAAAATAACAACGCCTAATCTAGCTAATTACCTAAATAAGTAAGGCAAAAATAAATTGATTGGATATGAGATTGGCTACGCGGACAAATGAAAAATCAAAATAGCAACGAAAAGAAAAGATTAGAAATAACTAGATATTAGTGGAGAGGTTTTACATACAGTACCTTGGTAAGATTCTTCACTTTTAACATACTTACTGTACCTAGGTATACATATGGTGATATAATAATAAAAGAATGAAATAGGTAATAAAATAATTAAAATAAAAGGTAAACATCAAAATTACCAAAACATACTACGAAAGTAGAGTAAATAAATAATAGAATTTTGGTTTCAAAACTTTGGATGAAAATCTAAAAAATTATAAATTAGAATTTATATAACAAGCTTTCACCTTGTTGATCCTACCTAGTATGTTCTACGGAGTATTTAACCATCGTCATTGAATCTTCTAAATTTATTCTTAGGGAGATTCTAGAAAGGTTGGAAGGAAATATCGGGCCATACTTAACCATATCAAAAATACCTACATACTGGGGTAAAAGGGGGATTTTTTAACGGTGTGGTTTTATCATTATTCATCTCATTCTTTTTTAACACGCCTACGATAAGGCTGAAATTGATTATTAAGCAAATCATGATTAGTTATGCAGGTAAGCTTTTACTGGTACTCACTCATCAAGGCCTTTTAATTCATTCAGCCTTTCCATCTTTTTCTTGCTATAACCTTACAACTGTCTACAAATATTTCCATTCGCATTGAATTTCATCGACGACGAACACAATTAAATCAAGAAACTATTACGACAACAATCATCATCTTAAAATTCATCAAGCGCAATTAAATCGACATAATGGAAGCGTCAGAATCTACTACTACAGCACCTTCAAATCCAATTCAACCGGTAGCTATATTTAAAAAGCGTACCACAAAAGGGAAATCCAATTTTCGCAAAAGAGCTGCAACGCCACCACCCAATAATGATGATAGTGATGATACATCTGGTTATTCTTCTTCAGAGGATGATTCTGGACGAAGAATAAAACGTCGAAAGAAGAATACCGGTGTAATTACTGCAAGCTCTAAAACCACAAAATCCTCTACCTCAACAGATCTTTCCGCAACAAAATACGCCGCTTCTCATAGCACTACGATTAAATCTTCTAATGATGCAACGAAGCAAAACAATTGGTATGATGAAAATGCTACAGATGCCCTCTCATCCAAAAATCTTTTAGGAACAACGCGTTCCAAACCACCCACAGCCGAAGACAATCTGCCAGATGGAACATACAAAGGATTAGCCAACAGCACCAAATTCATCCAAAGGAATGCCGACGCGCCAAATCGAGTTGTTGGACCAGTCAAAGCACCAACAAATATCCGCACCATAACCGTCACTGATTTCGCACCCGACGTGTGCAAAGATTACAAACAAACTGGGTTCTGCGGCTTCGGAGACAATTGTAAATATCTGCATGCGCGCGAGGACTACAAGCAGGGATGGCAACTAGACAAGGAATGGGAAAATGTTACAAAAGGAAAGAAGATCGTCGGGGGCACCAAAATAGCTTCTGCGAATAGAGGCGCGGATGTGGATCTGGATGCGGAAGAGAGGGAAGAAGCTGAAGATGCATTGTTGGAGAATATACCGTTCGCGTGTATAATTTGCGTGGATAAGTATAAGGATCCGATAGTGACTAAGTGTGGACATTATTTTTGTGAGAGCTGTGCGTTGAAAAGATATAGGAAGGATCCCAGTTGTGCGGCGTGTGGAGCGGGAACGGGCGGCGTGTTTAATGTGGCGAAGGGGTTGAAGAAGTTACTGGATAGGAAGAGGGAGAGAGCGAGGAAAATTAGAGAAGAGATGATTGCTAATGGGGAGGAGGTTGATGAGGAGGATGAAGAAGAGTAAAGTCACTTGTATAGTGGAATTATTTTCTGGAAGCATGCATCATCAATCGGATTTGTCGAAAAGTTTAATATTTGAAGCAATTCGAAATCGGCTATTTCTAGTTGCCTTGATCATGCACCCCTCCATCATTACTCATCATCCCCGATGATCCAACTCTATTTCATCCTCTGGCCATATTATACATAAACAGGCACAGCCGGACTCGGCGGTACCGTCGGGCAAGGCAAAGCCAATGTGCTCCAAGTAGTCGCGCAAGCTCCATCACAAGTCGTCTTGCAGCCTATAGGTTCATATCAGCATGACATCACATAGCACAATGTCACTTTTTAATGGTAAATGAATGAAAGCAAGAAAGAGTAACTCACTAGTCACAGTCCCAATACTTCCCCCACATCCACACTCAATAGTCACTGAACTAAGCACTATACAATCAGGTGTGATGCATGGCGCTCCTGTGACGGCCGGACAGCTAGGCCCCGTCGTAAGAGTTATACTTTGGCAGGATACTGGTGCTGTGGTTGTTAAGGGGGGTGAGACAGTGCTGGTACTTGTTGATATGGATGGTACGCTGATAATAATTGGTCCGGATGCTGTACTGGATATAGTGATAGTAGTGGCGGTAGGTAGGGTGGACGGTGGCAATGTATGTGTAATGCAACTGCAATATGTAGGATAAGGAGGGTAGTAAGGACAAGAACAGGTTGTGCTGTCGTCGGTCGTTGGGGGTATGCTGGTTGTGACGGCTGTGGGGGTGGTGGTTATAGTTGTACTGGGTGTGGTAATTGATGTGGTGGGAGATGTACATGTTGAAGCATTACAATCACAACCCGCGGGACCGGGACCCACAGATGGACAAGAACATGTTATTGCGGTGGTGGAAGTTGGGGGAAGAATAGTGGTGCTAGTAACTGTGGGTGTGGTTGTTGGAGGAAGGGTTTTGATAATGGTTGTGCTAGAAATTGATGATGTGGTGGTGGTAGATGAGCTCGTGGTTGTGGTAGTATCGGATGATGAAGTTGTACAACCCTCTTCTCGTTGAATACTATACCCAATGAAACAAGTTTGCGAGCAAGCGCTTGGACAGGGTGTATATAGAGTTGTGGTTGGGACGTCGGGGGGACAAGTGCAGGGGTTTGTGAGGAAGTTGTCGGAGATGCAGAAATCTTGAGTGCAGGATGTTGGGGTTGTCTGTTTGGGGGTTAATGGGGATGGGTTTGGGAGGAAGGGGGAGAGTTCGAAGTTGGAAGATGTGGGATGAAGAGAAAAGAAGAAGAAGAATGCTTACGGGTGGACAATTTGCGGCTGAGGTGGAAATGGTGATTGTAGGGCAAGTTGTTGATGCTAAAGATGAGGTGTCTGATGAAGTAATTGATGAGGTAGCGTAAATTGTAGTTAAATCTGCATATACTAAATGGAGATAACTAGATTTCAGATACACATATATTAGCTTTATTCCACTTCTAGTCCCAATTAAAAGATACACCACCAGTGATTGCAATAAACCTGACACCAGCTCGATTTTTTCTATTCTAATACCAAATTCAATTTACTAACGTAAGAGTAAGAAAACAAATCAATGTACAAATGAAGCGCGGACAATATAAAGTAGAGAGAAGACTTGAGCTCAAGTATATTTCAGAAGCTTATTTGTCCTTGAATCGTGTGCTCACTAGTGGATCTATGAACAAAAGAGAAAGATCGAGTCCGAAACAAACTTCAAGAGCTTCCTTTCTCATTCCACAGATATATATCCGACCATAGTTCCTAATAACAGAGATCTCAAGATAACGTGTCATAAACGGAGACAAAGATGGAGGTAGCACTCACAAAAATAAAGCCAAAGCTCCGGAAGGACAGTGAATCAAAGCCATTTTATCGCACAGTGTTCGTAGTGAAAGAAAAGACCTAAAAGTCTGTTTTCTTTCGTTCAAATTCGTTTTTGTAGAGGTAGTTAATCTCTAATACAAAGTTCGTTCGACTTGACCTCACTTTTCACGGGTGATATATCCTCTTATATACATACGAGTATAATTTCTGGGGATCACAAATTCTCATATCGTATCCAATATCATATCATGTCACATGGAGTATATAGTACAAACATCGTAACATCGTTCCATCGGCTCGAGTTCCTACATGCCAATTCCACTTGCCAAGATGTGTGTTGTATGCAGGGAGAGAAGGGGTGATACCCTTTAAGTTCAGCCTACTTGTCTAAATACTCTATAAACCTCGTATAAATCTGTATCGATGTCTACAGGTACAACACAATTGAAGATGTTTTGAGACAAATGACATATGCGGGGTAGGTAGTCACGAACATGAACGGGAAACGGTGAACTATTGAACTATGGGTAACGTCACATAGAGGAGTGGATATGTAAGACGATTAGGAAGAATGCAAAATCTATTTCCACTTACTTACTAGTACTTACTCGAGTCGATGCACAAAAGTATTCGTTACTACAACACAATATAATACAACACAACAATACAACATACAAACCCACACCAAATCCATACCCACCTTTCTTCATTCACAATCCATCAACCCATCATTCATTCCATCTGCAAGGGATAAATGATGTAGTAATACCCATCTAAACCTCAGATCAAATGTCTTCTTCAAAATATCTCATCCATATTAGGCAAAGTAATATGGGGCATATGTAGCCAAGAGTATTGCCTCCTCGTATATCAACAATTTTCTCGTATTCTGTATTTTTCCAGCTCGGGTCTAGGGATTTCGGCTTTGCTTACTTTACTTATTGTGACGCTTTGCTTATCTTGAGTTTTTATATTTTGTACTTGTAGGGTTGGGTTGGTTTTGCCTAATGGTGTTGATGATGATGATGATGGTGATGATAACGATTGAGATTGCTGAGAGAGATAAACTTGTATACGTCAAAATGTAGACATATGATACATATGTTTGATAAGGAAGTTGTACAAGGAAAAAAGTCATTCTTATATATCAGGAAGTAGCATATACCAAAACTCACTCGCTTACATACTTTCTTCCGTGTGCCATAACTGACACCAAATGACTGCCATAAAGTAGATGAAAGCGGGAGGAAAAAGTGACTGTAAGAATAAAAAACAGACTACAACAGCATCTCCTCATTCAAAACCTATCTTGATCCTAAAAGCCTACTCCTCACTACTCACTCTTCACCATTTACACTCTCCACACTCCTCACCCTCACCCCCAAATCCACCTTCTCCATACCCAAATCACCCACATCCACTGTCTCCAACCCCGTACTTTGCATATGTGACTCAGCCAGCTTCTGCACATCCCCACTATCATCCGCATCCTTATCACTATTCTCCTTCTCACAGCACTTCGATCCACACATCAGCACCGCGGATTGATTTTTCAGCCCTGGAACATCGAGTGCTGGGTTACAGGTGAAGAAATCGGCGGGTTTGATGTGTAGTTGATGGATTTCGACGGGCCTGTTTTTGGAGGTTAGCAAGATACTTGGAACTGTGTTGAGATGCGGTGTGTGATGTGAAGCGCAATGCGACGCCGAAAACCACAAACGAAAAGAAGGGAAATGCAAGACTTACATAACAGGCCAATCTTCCACCCGAGGGTTATGCTGAGAGT
Source organism: Rutstroemia sydowiana (assembly GCA_000812895.1). Lineage (NCBI taxonomy): Eukaryota > Fungi > Ascomycota > Leotiomycetes > Helotiales > Rutstroemiaceae > Rutstroemia > Rutstroemia sydowiana. Next base: position 16,557 of record JWJB01010096.1, on the reverse strand, counting down.
TTCATACCTATATCAGCATGCTTTTCCTCTACTATTAACATCATTTTCAGGGGGGAAAACTACTCACCGTAAGACCAAACACATTCCATACAACCACATCTTCATTTTCCACATTCTCCTTTCTCAGTACCGCATCTTTCACTCCATCCGTCTCCTTCTGGCTCTGATTTGTAAATTCGCCTCCTGCCCAGTATTCACCTGATGGTAGGTAAGTAAAGTTACCAGTAATAATAAATATCAATTACCACCGATCAAATCTCTATGAGAACGATTTCGGTTGAAAGAAAAGCTACAACTTCACTAACCATCTTTATATTTCGTGATCCAAACGTGATGTTGAGCGAACTGGGCCCTTTGAGCCACAATACTGTCAGGATGAGCAAGTAGCAATTGTGAGGCCGAAGGAATGAATTTATATGCTACTGGATTTCCAGAGATGGGGTTTAATTTGGAGGGGTTGGTCATTTTGATCGTGAGATTTGTTTGTGGTGAGGCGTCGACGTATTGCGATTTTTGGACGATGGTTTTTCGAACCTGTGTGTGGGTGCAGCAAAGTTAGTCGTATACAACAAGTGGAAGAGATAAGAATCCTAAAAAGTGTTGCATTATCATATTTACCTCATAACCATTTCCATACGGATTAATCTCCTTGGAGATGGGCAAGGGTAAGGATTCCTCCACCACGACATTGTTCCGCCACCCATCAATTGCCGGATCAATACGCACACAAAAAATATGCTGATGATTCTGAGCCAACACCCCATTCGAAACGACATTTCCCCAAGGACTCGTTTTCCCAGCATCGATATTAACTACGCTAACAATACCCGTCGCTCTAGTTTCAACTGTGATTCCACCCGCCTGATCAAGCTTATATGCAAATATGTACTCGTAGTTTGCAAGCGTAATGATGAATTGAATGATGAGTTCACGTGAGCGTGTTACGATGGCTCTTTGGGTTCGGAAATTTGTATGTTTCCAACCGATGCCGTTGTCTTCTTCGTGGAGGCATACTACGTTTTTGGCGATGCTGGCCATACCGTCTGATTCGGTGAGAACAGCGTCGAAGTATTTGATTACTCCGAGACAATCGCATCCAAGGGATAGATTATTGGCAGCGCGTCCAGCGCCGGCGTCGCCGAAATCAAAGGCTTGTTTTCGGTGGAATGGGGGTCTGGGGTCGCCTGCGGTTTTTTCAGATTAGTACTTTTCTCTCGGGGGCTGTTGAAATGGATCATAGTACACTTTGACTATGATCCATGATCATCTGGGTGGATGCATCGATTGGGGGTGTAGTAATTTGTGAACTACTTTTGAAATCCGAACGACACCTCAGAAGGTTCAATTTTAGGGGTAAACATGTCAAATAAGAAGAATTCAATGTTCTAGTCACAATTAATGAAAGAAGTACCAAACAGAGAAAGAAAGGGCAAAAACCGGTCGACAAAGTTCAATAGACAACTCATAGAATAGGGAATCCTTTCTCCATAATGATCCGAGGTGATTTGTAAACAACTCTGAGCACACTCACCATATGGTACAGTCATTTCGCTCAACGAAAGTCTGTAAAGCACACTCCGTCCATCATATCGCACATCATGAAGCGTAGCACCTTCTCGAGGACTAAACCCCAATCTGAATCTCCATTTCTGCCATTCTATCAAATTATTATCGACCTTGAATGATGGGCCATCGGGCTGAATGACATCTAAAGGTTTGATATCACTTCGAAGTGGCTGCTGTAAGAGTTCCGGGATGTAGTCCGATGGGCTACAGTGGTCAATGACGTTCTTCTTATGAGTACCATAAGCCAAACCATCCTCTTTGCCGCCCGTGGCTAGTTTATCAATGCGTACTATTTCCTTGGTGTACACATCGAGGACGGGAATGATAGGTATTGGATAACCATAATGATTTGAATCTGCATTACCAGACCTGGAATCTTGAGCAAAACAAAGACCCTGTGTATAACGAGGAACCACTTCGTCAAAATCCGGGCCACCATATGGCCACGGATCAATAGTAATAATAAATCCTTCGGGAATATCAAATTCAGCAATCGCTTCTTTGAAGAGAGGCGAGGCAAAGCAAGCTTCAGTGAAAGCCCGTAATTCGTGGCTGGATATTCAAAATCAGCATTTTGTATGTGCAGATCGCAATTGGATATGGGAATGGCTAGAATTGTGTGGTAGGAAAGTAGTGTTGTTATACGTTGTTAAGTTTGGTTGATGTATTTTATCAACTATTTTCTGGCCAACTTCAACACCGGTAACGACATTTACTAAAGATTCGGTATACTCTTGAGTCTTGTCAGTTTTGATAACATCATATTGTACCTTTACACAACGAGCTGGTCTTGGTGTTTGATCCGTCAATTTGCCAGAGTGTTCGAGATCCAAGAAGTTAGATAGCTCGGCCTTGGGGGGCTCTTCTAAAAATATAGACCTGAACTGAACAGTAACATCATGCCCTCGGTTTTTGAGTATAGTCTCCCTTGCCAAATTCGATTCCGCAACTGTCATTTGATGTAGAGGATGGGGTATTGCGTTCTGAGAAATATCAGATCCATCAGACTTGGTTGAATTCATGACGGCGGTTTCATCTCCAGCCATGATTGCCAGTGGACCAAAAGTATTAAATCGAATTATCAAAATTGATTTATACAAATAAGTAAATGAGGAGTTTATCTTTGAAAGATAGAGATGTTGATATAGCAAACTAGAATACCCCATGCTCCCCCTCTATTCACACCAATTGCTAAACACTTACAACTGATGCCCAACATGCTGATATAAGGTCAAGTGAAAAAGCTTGGACAACCATACATACTGTAACCATTTAGGAAAGTATATGCGAGAACCCTAGCACGGTCATGGTATGTATACCTATCAATTATGAAAAGGCTATCTATTATCCTGTCATTATGACGGTCTCTTTTCCGTTTCTTTTCCATTCCTTCAAAGTTTCCATCAAATCGTCTTTTTCCGATATACCTTCTCATCTATGATATTGATTCATCTTTGTGAAGGCGGCTACAGCTATATCGTACTATACGTTGGTACCTAGGTATTCATTCAGTACTGTATTATCTATAACAAAATGTTGAATTAGCACAACCCATAGCTTTATCCCTCATGTATGATTCTGAAACGCATTATTATTTGATTACCTAGGTACCGATCATGTCATTAAATATCATGGATAATACGGCAGGTAGATAGCTTTTTGAGTGGAGGGATGTAAATACCGGTATATATTTTTGAAATCCTGCTTGCTTGTACGGATACAGATACATGCGGTATTCCGTCCTAATATATCATCTAATTCGATGGAATATCATTATTTGCATAATTTAGCCTAATAAATGTTTCTGATCAAATGAATATAACTGTTTTATTTATTTAGGTTTAAAAATACTATATAATTTATACGAGTATATATTGCTGGTGTGGAGATAAATATGATGATATTCGCATTCAGTACGAGTAATAAATGAGAAGGGGAGAAAGAAACAGGCGGCGATTACAATTAAATACCCTCTATCAATGAATGAGGGGTTAATTTTCTTTTATCTTCTTTTCCCCTCTTGTGATTAGAATTATGATAAGGGCCCATTCATCCATATTTTTTCTATATTTCTGTGGAGAACAAACCAAATATCTCCAAGTAAACAAAACCAGGGTAAAATACCTAGTAAATTGATTTATTTTATATCGTTGGGAATGTACTCGTAATTCGTACAACATGTTACTACTTTGAGAGATCCTGCAAGTGTCTAATAATGACGATACTACCTACTTACCTACCTACCTAGGTACTCTACATGTATCGAGATATATTCCTAATAATCAAGATAATTCTATTTTAGATTGAAGTTTGGAAGTTTTATTAGGTATCTAAATTGAATATTTAAAAACATTTATTCCCGTAAATAATAATAATAATAATAATAATAATAAGAGTCTACCTAGTAAATTCTTGGGGGAGTGTGATTTTCAGGTACCCGGAATTCATCCAATCTCAACCCCCAAAATGTAAGATTGATACTGATATTTGTACTGGTAACCTCTACCCTCTACCCTTTCAAAGTGAATAAATTCCATTAATGGAAATAAAAGGGTTGGAACCTGTTAGGTACTATAAGAACAAGAAAGAGTACAGGCAAAAACCTTTTTATCATAAAGTTATAAACAACATAAGGACGGAACTCTTCCTGTTATTGCTAGTACCTAGTTCTACTCATAAACCTACTCTCACTCGAGGCTGACTGCATTTTTATGATAAAAGTAAACAAAAACTTTCTATACCTACTGGTACTGGTTATACCGGTACTGATACAACTGATACAATCAAAAAGGACTTGACCCCATGGAAATTTTTCTCTCTCTTTCTTTTCGCTTGATCTTTTTCAGCTAGGCGAATTTGGGAACCACAAAATATATTGACACGACCTAAAAGTTTACTCGAATTTCTTGAAGGTGCGGGTGCTAATAAGTTTTTTTTGTGGTCTTTGCCAGTGGAAAGAAAAGTTTTATAAGCAATATTTAAGATATCGCAATAACTTCATTCAGTAGCAAAGATGGATGTTGTCGTCTTGCGAGGTCGTATTGTATCGACACTTGATCCAGACGCTGACACTCGTCGGCGCGCTGAATTGGATCTGAAAGCAGTAAGCATTCCAAGCAAATTTTTTATTGATTAAAACTTACCTCTAATCATTGATAAATAGGCAGAGGAACATCCCGGCTTTACCGATGCTCTTCTTGATATTCTGCAAGCAGAGCAAGAGCCTGCCGTGCGCCTATCGAGTATGCTAACCCCTCTTAAAATATCCCACTTCGCAGTAGGCGGATGCTAACGCATAAGTGCAGCGGTTGTCTACCTTAAGAATCGCGTTACGAGAGCATGGCTGTCGAGCGAAAGTCAGCATAAACCCATGCCTGATGACGAGAAAGCGAGATTTCGAGACCGACTTCTACCATTCATCGCCTCTTCCCCACCGCAGATTCGACAGCAGCTAGTACCTGTTCTCCAGAAGATCTTACATTATGATTTCCCAGAAAGATGGCCAAACTTTATAAATATGACAGTCCAATTGTTAAATACCAACGACGCCGCTTCGATATTCGCAGGATTACAATGTCTTCTCGCCATATGTCGCGTTTTTCGATTTAAGTCTGGAGAGAATCGAGCCGATTTCGAAGCGATCGTGGAGGCGACTTTCCCAAGACTTTTGACAATCGGACAAGGGCTAGTTAATGAGATGAGTGAAGAGGCCGGGGAGATGTTACATATTGTCCTCAAGGCGTATAAGCATGCGACATTTGTGAGTTTGGAAGGCTACACACATACTTTCCTGCGGAAGTGCTGATAAATTTAGTTTGACCTTTCGGCTTCATTACGGGAGCAACAAGTTGTTATTGGATGGTGCACTTTATTCCTTCAGACAATCGCAAAGGAAGTCCCCGCTTCTGCCTTACCGGAAGATTTAACTGAGCGTGAGGCCAATCATTGGTGGAAGGCAAAGAAATGGTCATACTTCAATCTGAATAGGCTTTATGTCCGGTGGGTATATCATAAGAGATACTTGACTTATTGCTAACCTTTTTAGTTATGGCAATCCTGCATCATTGTCGAAGGGCAATGGAGACGATTATACTGTATTCGCGAAGATGTTCACCGCCAACTTTGCGCCTGAAATATTGAAGGGATATCTCTCACAAATTGAGAAATGGGTAGCAAAGACAACTTGGCTCAGTAGACCTTGTCTATCATACACACTTGTGTTCCTCGATGAGTGTGTCCGACCGAAAACGATGTGGAATCACCTGAAGCCACATTTAGACAGTCTTGTCACTCACTTCCTCTTTCCTGTGATGTGCCTATCCCCCGATGACGTCGAGAAATTCGAAACGGACCCGGAAGAATATCTACACCACAAACTGAATTACTACGAGGAAGTGTCAGCCCCTGATAACGCTGCGACTAACTTTTTAGTTACACTCACCAAGGTTCGCAGAAAGCACACATTCACAATCCTGACCTTTGTAAATTCGATTGTGAACGAATACGAAGCGGCGGAGGAAGGAAAGAAAAACCACATCGCGAAAGAGGGTGCTTTAAGGATGATTGGGACGTTGTCAAGCGTCATCCTAGGCAAGAAAAGTCCCATCGCCGAACAGGTGGAATATTTCTTGGTTCGATATGTCTTCCCGGATTTCCGAAGCCCCCAAGGATTCCTACGAGCCCGAGCCTGCGACACCGTAGAGAAGTTTGAGCAGCTTGATTTCAAGGACGCTCAGAATCTCGTTATTATCTACCGGAATATTTTGGAATGCATGGCCGATCCGGATCTCCCTGTTCGTGTTGAGGCAGCATTAGCATTACAACCTTTAATTCGACATGACATCATCCGGACAAGCATGCAAACAAATATCCCTCAGATTATGCAACAACTACTGAAACTTGCAAATGAGGTCGATGTCGATGCATTATCTAATGTCATGGAGGATTTTGTCGAGGTATTTGCCGCAGAATTGACGCCTTTCGCTGTAGCATTGAGCGAGCAACTGCGTGACACATACTTGCGTATTGTCCGAGAGCTTTTAGAGAAGAATGAAAAGAGGGACGATGATGAATATGGTGACTATCTCGACGACAAAAGCATTACCGCACTTGGTGTCTTGCAAACAATTGGAACTTTAATTTTGACCTTGGAAAGCACACCTGATGTTCTGTTACATATGGAGTCTATTTTGATGCCAGTCATTAAGGTAACCTTGGAGAACAAACTTTACGGTAGGATAATTGGCTCCCACTCCGTGAGCTTGACTAACCGGGACAGATCTTTACAACGAGGTTTTCGAGATAATCGACAGTTGTACCTTCGCTGCAAAGGCCATTTCTCCTACCATGTGGCAGGCATTCGAGCTTATTCATTCTACATTCAAAGCTGGAGCCGAACTCTATCTCGAGGATATGCTTCCAGCTTTAGACAATTTTGTGCAATATGGTAGTGTTCATCTTGTACAAACCCCAATGTACTTGGATGCAATCTTTGGTATGTGTGCAGACATGTTTGCTGATGAGAACGTTGGTGGTGTCGACAAAATATGTGCATGCAAGCTCGCCGAAGGAATGATGCTTAGTTTAAGGGGCCATATTGATCCATATGTGGTGAAATTCGTAAGTCTCAAGGCATTGTATGCAAGTGGTGCTTCGCTAACACAATGAAGGTTGAAATGTCTATGCGAACTCTGACAAACACTGAAATTAAGGTCAAATCTTATAAAATCCACTTGATGGAAATGGTCATCAATGCAATCTACTACAACCCCGTACGTACTTGTGTCACCTAATGAGGAGTGAACTTGCTCAACTGACTCACGTAGGCTTTGACTTTACACGTTCTCGAGCAAAACGCATGGACAAACAAATTCTTCAGCATGTGGTTTGCCAGTATCGACAGCTTCACAAGGGTTCACGATAAGAAGCTATCGATCGCTGCCATCGTGGCTTTACTTACACTCAGTGCCGATCAAGTTCCACTTAGTGTGCAACAAGGATGGCCGCGATTGTTACAGGGTGTTGTGCGATTGTTCCAAACTCTTCCTGCTGCCGCTGCGAGTGAGTAAATTTTCCTTTAGTTGGACTTCCACCACTGACAAAAGTTCTCAGGTCGCGAGGAAGCCTTAAAAGACGATTTCCCCATTGATGGCGAAGGTTATGATGACGATGAGGATGAGTGGGATGGCGGTGATAATGCATGGGCAGAGGAAGGTGATGATGGGGATGATGAGACAGACCTTAAGGACGAAAGTAGTGCCTACCTTGAGTTCTTAAGCGAAGAAGTAAGTAGCGTGAGCAGAATTGCGACAGGAACATGGAGCTAACAGATTTATAGGCACAGAAATTCAGCAACCTGGAAGATGGCGAGTCGGATGATGAGCTTGGCGAGGAGAGTCTTCTAGAAACACCTCTAGACAAAGTAGAACCTTATCAGCTATTCCGTGATGCTTTGTTGCGTAAGTAATTCTAATGTGACGGTTTCCCTTCAACTCACTAACTTGCCACAGAATTGCAACAAGAACAACCCCAGCTTTATGAATCTCTCACTACGAACCTCAATCCAGACGAACAAGCAATCGTCCAAGGTGTCGTACATCAAGCTGAAGTAAACGCAGCGCAAGCTATGGCATTAGCTCAACAGGAGGCGGCTCATGCTGCGGCCGTCGGTGTCAATGGAGTGTAAACGCTCATATTCTCGAGTCCTGGGGTGGTATAAATGGGTTGCTCAAGCGTGTGTGCATCCGGATGGCGTTTTTGAAAACGAGATATGATATCCTAGATGTGGATTTATCATCTCACTTACGATGATTATGGTGCACTACCCTTAAAATATAGGGATGCAATGGAATGGATGGATAGCTTGATAAAGGTATGGCGATGAATACATAAGCCAGTCTGTTAGATTGGGGTCTGGATGGGCTCAAATATATGAGACGAAAGTGAGCGGAAGATGGTAGGTAGATTACTTTATGAGACTCTGAATAATTAGACGATGCATAACAGATTTTAAACCAGTTTTGGTCAAGTAAACCAGTTTTGATCTTATTTGACTATTGTGTAAAGCTTGTGTTGAGCTAAGGGGTCAACTCCCCATGTTTTACCCCTTCCCCCTTCCGCCTTTCCCTCCTCACTCTCACGTCTCCTATCCATCCCCCTCATCTCCCCCATCTTCCCCGCCTTCCCGTCTCTGCCCATCTCTCCATACCTACCTACCTACCTACCTACCTACCTACCTACCTATCCATCTATTAAGTTCGATTCGAGCTCTGAATCAAGATCGATTGAGTACGATTTAAGCCTCTTAACTTAAGTTACACTATCAACATGGTAGACTACTACAGTGTATCTATCACATATAACAGAAGTATTCTTGCACATGTAGTTCGACGGTTTTAACCAGCTCTTCGTTCCTCCCCAATGAATACAGTTTCGAGAGCGGTGGATGGGAGAAATTTATCGTTTCTCTGGTGTTGATGTTGGCGCTGACGGGGAGGATAAGACTGAGAAGGGAGAGTTTTACGTCTTGATTTAATGAATAAAGTTTATGTACGGTAGTGTTTTAAATGTTGTTCTGAATCTTGAGAGGAGAGACTAATCATCTAGTAAGTTTTGGTTGGGATCAGTTGCATGTTTAGATTTAGTGGTTGGGGATTCTAAATTCAATGTTGTTGAGTATACTATTTTTTAATATACAATCAGAAATTTGTTGTCGTTGTTGTTGTCATGGTGGTTGTTTGTTGAAAAGAGATGAGATGGGATATGGTCTAACATTGGCCTATTTCTCCGACTAGGCTAGCGGTTCACCCATTAGCCTAGAATACGATAATGTACAGTACGAATGGGTCAACCCAATCGACTACCATATCACAAAATTTCGAGGATATAAACGTTTTTGTAATGAATAATCTATTATACTCTACTATAGTTGAGGAAAACTATTTACCACTATTTTTACCACTTCTACAAAGTTTTTAAATATTGCTTAATTTTCCAACAAGGGGTGTTGACCAGTACAATTTTTCCCTCTTCCTCAATCTCTCCTTCAACCTTTCCTTCAACCTTTCCTTCAACCTATCGCCCAACCTGGCCAAGAGAAGTAATTCTTAATATGGTAGCCAGTTGGGTTGACCTACTATTCGTACAACATTGTATTCTAGGCATTTGGGTTATCCACTAGCCTAGTGGGAGAAATAGGCCAATGAAATAGACCAGATAGAGTTAGTTCTACTGTAAGAAAAGCACAGAATTGAAGCATAGATTTATTAGGGTAAGGAGGAGGAGGCTGAGGCTTACATGCTACCCCACACATACTAAGATTAAGGTTATTATTTGCCCAGCCCACCAGCCCAGAACCGAATCGCGTATTACAACCTCAAAAATTAATAGCTTTTACAAAGTTCATAAATACACGCTAAGAATACTGATTTGATATTCTTCTACGTATGGCTAGTTCTTGTCTAGTACGTAGATGGGATCATAGATAATCTACCACCGTCAAACAGGAGTACCTGTCCGTTGCAGTAAGACCCAGCTCTGCTTACTAGATACAGAATCGAGCCAGCCAGTTCTTCTTCTGTGCCAAATCGTCTAGCCGTCATGAAAAAGGGATTATCTATAGTCTCAGTCTCAGGGTCACGAGTGACTAGTACCGGAGCTGTCATCTCGGATGGGAAGACTATGATCCACGTCAGTGTATGTTTCTCTGGGGGATGGATCATGCTAGAGACTTACATCCGGGTGCCAGAACATTGACTCTGATCTGGTAAGGCGCAAAGTTGGTGGCAGCTTGCTTTGCCAGCTGAATCGTCGCGCTTTTAGCTGCCATGTAACCTGGGGGCGAGAAGCTAAATCTACTATAGCCTCCAATGCTCCCAATAAAGATAGCTTGGCTTTGAATTGCAGGCACTTTACTTCCCTCCTTGATTGGTGCACCAAACGCGCCTTCAAGAGCCTGCTTGTTCCCAGCATCAAGAAGCTCCAGAAAGGCGAGCATTGTATAAAATGCCGAGGTCATGTTATCATGGAACGTTTTGGTGAAATCCTCCATCGAGACTCCATTGAATAGGCTCTCACGCAGCTGCTGAACCGTTTTATGAGGATTGTACCCAGGCAGGGGACCCCAATTTCCCGCATTGGCGATGACAACATTGACATACCCGATTTCTTTGGTAACTTGATCAACAGCTTCCTGCAACGCTGGCTTGGAAGTTACGTCACATATCAAGGGAATCATATTCGGGTGGCTGGATGCAGCGCTCTCCAATTTTTCCGCTCGCCTGCCAAGTATATACACTCTTTTAGCACCGGCCCCGGCAAACGCTCGTGCCATCATCAAGCCAAGTCCTAGACGATGTCAACACGGGGTCCGGATTCATCATCTAGTATACAAACCACTACCGCCGCCAGTTATCACGGCAACTAATCCATCTACCCTGAAAAGGTTAGAGGTATCCATGTTAGGTTCTACTTGGGGTGTCGACATCGAGTTCTCTTTCTGATTTTTCTGTATAGTATCGAAACAAAGTTTGAAGTGATTGAATTGAATGTCTGATGGGAACCCTAATGCTTATAGTTCAACGAGTGAGCCGGAGAACTAATATACCCAAGAATCAGGATATTATGACTACATGAATGCTTATGCTTACGCTTACATTTTGTTACGTCCAAGCTTTACCAGTAATTTTATGCTTTCGAGCTAATGAGAACTGGATAATCATTACTTTCTTCGTAAAAGATTTTAGTGCCATTTTACCACGGGATGCTATTTTTTTTTCGAAGATTGAATAAAGGTATTTGTATTATGGATATAGAATAACTACTACTCTCCTAAACGACATGTCAGGGTAATTAGTTATATCTAGCTTATTGCCTTTTGATTGAAATTCTTCTCCTAACCAGTCGCTTCCCACTATGTCGTCTAGCAAATTCGAACTTTTTGATAAAGTCGATTTTGTTTTCAAGACCATCCATAGCCACCCGCTCAAAACAAGTATTTTCATACCCAAAAGCTTACAATTGAAGCCTAAAAACACATATCCCACTATTGTGAACTGGCACGGCGGGGGGCTCGTGGTAGGAGACCGCCTATATGAAGGATGGCTTCCTGTATGGTGAGTTCGAGTACATTATGGATATCCCGAAGTTACTGGTCAAACACTTGTTCAGAAACCTGATGATATTCTATACTAATTACAAATTGAACTTCCCAAGGCTTCTCGATGTTTGTCTCACGGATTCTGCTATCTTTATAGCGCCCGACTATCGCCTCCTTCCTGAAGCGACCGGTGCCGAAATACTCGAGGACGTTGAAGACTTCTGGCGATGGCTACACAACACACTACCAACGCTTATCACAACCTGGAACGCATCACCAGACCTCACCCGCCTGGTCTGCACGGGGCAGTCAGCAGGTTCATACCTGGCAGTACAATCCGGGCTCCTCTTCCAAGAACTTTCACAAATCAAACTTATTATTTCTATGGGCGGCTCCTTGAGTACAGATAATCCTCATTGTCGCGTTCCTGGACCCCGCAAGATCTTAGGAAAAAATCCCCCGCCACCGGGGAAAGCGGAGAAGTTCATCCGGACATACGTGAGGAACATCAAACCACAATCGGTGAGAACGAGTGGGAATGTCATGGAGATGTGGGATTTCTTGACTTGCGCGTTGCAACAGGGATACTTGGGTCGTTGGCTTGTGGCAGGTGCTGGAGAGGAGATGGACATAATGAAGGTATTGGATAGGGCAGAGACAGTGCCACCTAGTAAGCAAGTTCTTGCAATTGTTCGATGAAGGGAATAAAGATTCACAGTAGCTTGTTGATCTGAAGTCTATGGATCAATTAGTTGATAGTTATTGACTGATCTTGAAAATACATTGCTAATTTGCGTGTTTCACATAGTATGGCTCATACATGGCCTGCAAGACTCTGTGGTAAGTGACGAGTGGAGACTTCTTTTCCCGCGCTTTATATCGCATGTTTTCGTGGGAACAAAGAGCTAACAAACCGACAATGACTTATAGGTTCCCCCGGTGTGCTCCATACAATTCGTTGAAAAGTTAAATCGGAACTTTCCTGATGTTCCACTGTTATTGAGTCTTCAACCTGGAGACCATGGATTCGAGGCTACGCTGGATGGGAAGGAGGCGTGGATCCAAGAAGGTCTTGGATTTATGAGAAGACATTGGCCGTAGTTTATACGGTATTACCCTTCCATTCGTATCTGGAGAATAAATTAGGTAGACATGGCTGAAAATAACAATGTGCCATCGATCATGAACGAACAATAAAATAATTGCAATTATGAAGTGTTTACAAATTTGAACTTCTTATGGTTAGCTTTCCCTGCGTTGCATTTGACATAGGGTTGGGCGCCACACTAGTATTGCTCTTTGTCTTTCTCAACGATTCTCTACTGGACTTTGGGAACTGTTTTGGATGAGGAATTAAGGATAACCAATTTTGAACGTGTGGCTAATAGCTACGCAATTCAAGTATTGATCCCAACTCGTAGATATTTGCAAAGCTAGTCCCAACTCCGTAGAGCTTTCAAGTTTTCAGAGATTTTATCCAATCGGATTGTTTAACAAATCTGACAGGGAGCGGGGGAACACATCTCCGACTAGATTGAAATTCTATGGCATGGGGCGGGGGAATGTAAGCCGATACGTAAGCGCGTTTGCGCGAGTATATGCATGATTACACCTCGTGACTCTCCCGAGCTGTAACAATTACACCGTGTTGTGCCGTGCCGTATACTGATACCGATTATCAATCAAAAATTCAATCAAAAGTTCAATCATAGATTCATTACTTCACAACCTTATCAATGTAGTCCACAAAGCCCAAACGGATCCTTTCCACACTTTCTCCCCTCTAGTACATCCTCCTCCGGGCAGCACCAGCCACTCTGATAATTCGAACCTTGATTTTTGTGGTAAACATGGCATCGATAGAAGCTCCTTTGCATCGGCCATCTGATGCGCCAAGTTTAGAAAGGAGAGACGGCGATCCAGCCTTGACGCCTCCCGTACAACATGAAAAAGGCGACAATGAATCTGATGCCAATCGGAGCGCAGAAGCAAAAGATGCTGCCAACGCGCCAATTTTCCAGAATCAAAATCCCGAACCCGTGTGGGCTCATGGCCTTCAGCTCTGGGGCATCATGGTTGCCGTGACTTTAGTATGCTTTCTCATGCTTCTCGATGGGACCATTATCGTTGCCGCTGTTCCTCGTATCACCGATGATTTTCATTCCTTGAACGACATTGGATGGTATGGAGCTGCATATCAACTGGGAAGGTACGTGAACGATTCGAGCTTTGAGGGCAAAGGGCGCCATGATTGAACATGAGACTGACATGTTTACAGCGCAGTCTTTCAACCACTTACCGGGAAAATATATATGAAGTTTAAGCCTAAAGCACGTACTCATCTTGCTCCCCTTTCGTGATATCTACTAACTATTTCTCGCGTTTAGTGGACATATCTGGTTTTCTTCATCATTTTTGAAATCGGTTCCTTGCTTTGCGGGGTTGCAAACTCCTCAAGTATGTTGATCGGAGGACGAGTAGTTGCAGGCGTAGGAGCTTCGGGCATGTTCAATGGCTCCCTAATTATCATCTCGGAATGTGCCCCTATGGAGAGAAGACCAAGTATGTTCCAATGCCTTCCTGGGCATATATATAGTTAGCTCGCTGACAATGTTTGTAGCTCTAACTGGGATTGTGATGGGTAGTAAGTCTACCACTATCTGAGCTAATTGCCATATGCTCATATTCATTTAGTTTCGCAACTTGGCCTAGCCAGCGGTCCTTTATTCGGTGGCCTATTGACAGAATTTGCCACTTGGAGATGGTGTAGGTCTCCCACTCGTTTTCCTGTTCTGGAGCTTAGAGTATGCTAAATGTGCCAGGCTTTTATCTCAATCTTCCCGTCGGTGGCGTGGTGGTTGCACTGATATTTCTCGTCCGCATTCCCCAACAACACCCGAGGCCTCCCCCACTGTCCGTCTTTCGTTCATTACATACACACCTCGATCTTCTGGGCTTTGCTCTGTTTGCTCCTGCTCTCATCATGCTCCTACTTGCCTGTCAGTACGGTGGGACTATCTACCCTTGGAGCAATTCTCGAATCATCGGCCTCTTTTGTGGCGCTGGGGCCATGTTTATCGTTTTCCTGATTTGGGATCACCATAAAGGCGACGAGGCCATGATTCCAATGTCAATAGCCCGCATGAGGACCGTCTGGACAAGCTGTATGGTATATGGATTGATGATGAGTAACTTGTACCTTGCTTCCTACTGGGTACCAATATATTTCCAGGGAGTCAAGGGCGTTTCTCCAATAAAGAGTGGTATATATATTCTGGCAATGATTGTAGCTCACGTCTTCGCCGCCGTATTATCAGGTCCCATCGGTAAGAACGTCATTCCCAGTGCCAAGAGTTTGCTAATGCCTAAATAGTCAACATGGTGGGCTACACTATACCAGTAGCTCTCTTTGCTTCAGTCTTGTTATCAGTTGGTTGTGGTCTTTTTGGTACATTCTCACCTAGCACTTCGGTGGGCAAGTGGCTTGGGTACCAGATTCTTTATGGAGTAGGTCGTGGTCTTGGAATTCAAATGGTATGCTTGATATTCACCATCACTAATCTTAGTGCCCACCTAATAACAATATTTCTCTCTGTTAGCCAATCCTCTCCGTTCAAAAAACAGTACCACCAAAACAAATCCCCCTCGCCATGGCGCTTGTTACATTCAGCCAATCTTTTGGAGCAGCCTTGTTCCTCAGTCTCGGAGAAACTATATACAGCAATAGTTTCCGAACCCTTATCCCCCAATATGCGCCTTCGGTCAATGTTACAGCAGTCATTGATGCTGGGGCCACTGAATTCCGAAGTTTTGTTCATGGAGCAGATCTCGAGGGTGTTCTGATGGCTGATGCTAAGAGTATCGATCGCGTCTTCTATATGGCAGCAGGATTAGCAGCTGGCTGCTTCTTTTTCGCATGGGGAATGGGATGGAAAAATTTGAAGCCGAAGAAGGTGGAAGTTACAAAGGCTTAGAAATATGATCGGATATATGAATCAGACTACTAGTAAGAGCATATAGAAATTTGTAGACCGCTTCCACCGCTGCAGGGCCATGCCATATAATCAACCGAGTCGGTTGGTTTTTATGCTTGTACTGTATATTATCATTTCCACGCAGATGTATTGTTTACTAGAAAGTTTTAATGAGCGTTGATAATCAAGTTAAACCCTTGCCAGCTCTTATTGGCACTAAGATATTTTTTTAAGAATATTCATTCTATCTATACTTGATCTTCACAGGGGTGTTTTGTTGACGTACTAATTATCGAGCATTCTATTGAGACACCTATCTCTCGTGCCAGGCCACGCTTGATCCCGGTCTAGATGTACCATACACCAGCGCTGCAACGTGAAGAGACGGCATGAAGTTAGCTCTGCACGGCTTGTGTATTTACTGGATGAAAAATCATTGGAAATATTCATGGGTCTGTCAGAATCATAAGTTATTGGTTCTATTCCTCACAGCTACAGAAGCCATCGAATCAGATGTAACGCGATATTATAGATAACTCAAGCTCAATCCTATCACAGGAAACTAAATACATCTTTAACTGCCAAAGTTCTTCATACATATTGTAAGGCGACCATCATAAGAGATTATCGTGGGCGACTAGAATATCCTCCACAATCTCACATCTTTCTTCGTCTCAACTCGACCTCTGCGTCCTTGGGGGCTACAATAAAAAGCTCCCGTACTTTTCGCACAGTTTCGGAGTTGGTTTTCACCGGATCGGCCACTCTAAGGTCCCAATTCCTCAAAAGCTCGATCAGAATCACCTTCATCTCGGCGTCTGCAAAGAAACGACCAGGACAAGAATTTCTCCCATAGCCCCAAGTCATCGAATCGGGAGAAATCGTCATCCATTAGTTGATAGTTATTGACTGATCTTGAAA
>JWJB01010095.1:0-26564 GCA_000812895.1 Rutstroemia sydowiana | reverse complement strand
CCTTATGACGGGTTTTTGCTGTAGTTCCTACTTTAGATTCATCATTATCTTAATTTTGCACATGGGCTTATGAGAATCGATCTGGTCTGCGATTCAATTTAAAATGGTCTATAAAAATGCCGAGAAGCCAAAGCAGCTGCTACCACAATATTCAATTTGTACGGCTTCCCACATCTAAAGCCTAGCTTAACCAACCTCACTATCCGATAAACGATACCACCAACCACCCACGGTATCACTCGACAAACTCCGTCCATACAGCAAGCACATGGGCCGCCTAGACAAAAATTTCAAATGCCGCACCCATTATTTTTAAGATGTCTACTATAGTAGTGGTTTCAAATGTAACTATTTGGTAAATCATATTTTGTTCTGTACATTCATAATCTATTATTCAATACGTTTATCGGTATCGGTAGTTAACTATGGGACTATGAACTCCAAGATACCAAGAGGAGCCATTGCTGCAATCCAGGAGAAGCCTCGGTTTGCCCTCGGAATGTGCACGGCGTTGGGCGGAAATTCGTGCGGATGATGAAGTCGTGCGAATTGACTCCATCCATCCAATGTGTTGTTCGAAGTTTGATTACGGTATATTGAATAACCTCATAAGAAGGGAAAAAATGAAATGAGACCGATGATGATGATGATATGCTCTCCAATAACCTTACCTAAGTTAAGCCTTAGGGGTATTGATACTTTGATACTTAGGTACATAATTTTAAAAAAAAAAACCAGTATAATCATAAAACTATGAAATCTCATTGGGTGTGTTGTTCAAATTCAAGATTGTGAATTGCCAATAACAATTACATCCATGTTCATAATTTTCGGATCGTTTTGTTTACTCATTTCATAAACAAGTGGTTTTTTATATGGAGCAAGGTACTTATTTGCGGGATGAAGTTTCTGGCGGACGGGGTGCCCGTAAATTAACAGGGGACAAGGAAGCATCATAACCATCAAAGGGTTTACTGTACTGTACTGTACTGTACTTCTACGGTTGATGTAACTTGATGAGGCTACCTAGGCTTATTTCAAATTTACTTGTCAGTTTATCTGCCACGCCGCCTAGTCTGGGGATTTACGAAATCTTTTTTGAAGCAATTCCCTGTAAAAGATTCATTCCTTCGTGAACTCGAATCGTAAACAACAACGTGGTAAAATTGCTACGCTGACGGTGAGGGAATTTGATATGGAGCGACCTTGTAACAATTGGCAAGTCTTAACTTGTTGAACGCCTAATATTCATGTGTGGTTCTGACTCTCCAAGAAATTGGAGATGTATTGAATTTGAATAGCATTAGGAAGTGAACTGCTTTGCCAAGAACGTTTTGGGAATGCTTCTTCCATTTCTCTTCACCTATTGTATTGGCCAAGTCAAAGTTTGCCTTTCTGGGATAGATCATCAAAGGGGAAACCTAACTATAGAATCATGGAAGATCATAGTTTGAAACTTACGCGCCGCCGCCATACTGAAGGGTGTGAATCCTATTCCACGAGCTGCCAAGATTGAAGTAATTGATATCTGCCACCTACCTCATTCACACAACTTTTTAATCTTCGTAAAATACCTTCAATCTCCATGTTCAATCCCACTTCTTCTTCATTCGGATTCGCGGCACGATAGTGGCGCTAAATGACGTTACTAAGGTCTAAAAGTTGGAGGCAGGTCTTATGTGCATGCACGGTTCTGTACGGAGAGAGTGGCCCTCTGCAGGTATTCAGCGGTAGGCAAGGATTTGAGCAGCGAAGTAATTTCGAACAAGGGGAGGTCTCGATCTTGCATGAAATAAACATAAAACTAATTGTTAGGTAAAGCTTAACAGCAACTTTTTATGGATCATAGGAGTTTGTTTAGCCGTCTACAAGGCTATATTGACAGTGCCCCGTACCGTACAATACGTACTGTAGATAGAATCACGGCATTCTCCTTCAACATCCACCGACAGCCTCATTCGGGATTCTTGTCGGATGGATAGTTCCATACCACTTTTGCCGCCTTAATTCAGTTCAATACCGCTTTTCCCGATCCACTCTTTGAAAACCTGTCGCGTCGACACGAATGAAAACTTTAACAACTTTACAAGTTATGATGACTACTCAAAACTCGAACCAATTTGAATTCAGATAATGCACACCAATTACTTCAGAAGGATATGCCGCCTTAATCTGCAGCTAGATGAATACTTGTCGACGATATGATTAGAGTTTGCCATTGGATCGCAACGGGCAAAGAAACTTTGCGATAGGGCATCTTTTTTCACCCGTCTAGGCATGCTTATCGTTTAAACGCGATGAATTCAGCACCAACTGAGCGCAAGTTTTCGTCCGGTCAGTCCGTCGTATAATTAATCTACATGCATACACCATCTTGTGACGTTCACATCCAGCCCTTTTTTTTCACAACTTGACAAGCTACAGCAAATGTACAGTATGGTACAGCACCACCCAGCCTTGAAAGGCATAAGACGAACACTACACTTTAGGCTTTTGCTAAGATACATCGTGTTAAACCAACCTCCGGAAAATCTAAGGCAACACCTAAGAAAGTTCTGTTGAGGGGTTTCGACAATGTAGGAGCCAAGATTTTGATAGGCAAAAAAATAATTAAGACCTGTTTAGGATTATCGCGCAAACTCCCCATACAAATAGCTTCTTGGGGTGTTCTTGGGGTATAGATTACCCCATAAGATTCTACTGTACTGTAAAAAATTGTTCTGACCGTCTTGGCATTTTCAGGCCTTTTCCGCCAGTGCCTTGAGCTCTTACAAATGTAAATGTAAGACAGCCCAGTAAAACAAGGTCTATTTATTCGTTTCGTCTCATCTGATGATCTGAATTGGAACCCATGGTTGCAGCTTGCAATGAATAAAGAATAAAAGGAAGAAACGCAACACATTATTCGTGCTTAACACTGCACTGCTTCTTACGTATACAAGTTACTGTATGTTGAGCATGCAAATTCGGAAAGTCGGATTATAGATCACATGATTGAATCAGACCAAAATATCATAATTATATATTTAATATATTACTCCTTTTAGCTTTCTTGTTTTTGAAAACCGTTATACCAGGTACCTTGTCAAATTCATCCTCCTCGGAAAATTTATATCCCTCATTGGCAAGGGTAAAGAACCTCAAGGGTTCATGAGTGAGAAAAAAAAAGCTAGGTTTTTTGATGATTCAGATACGACGGTAGTTCTTTTGGCAATTGCAGAAACCGGTTGGCAAATCCTGTTGCCCGTTTCCATATCCCTATCAAAAATTGAAAAGAGTAAGCCCAAATCCATAGAACTAGAGGTCCGGTATGCGGTTCATACAATCAATTTCCTACAAACACTTGCTTTTCCTTTTTCGCCTTTCAACCCAATTCCTTTCACTATCGTCATCGTATACGAATACAGCACTATACTTTCTTGCACTTTCTGGACTTCAGTTTGAGCTATATTAGGGCCAGTGATCAAGGAGCGGTAGGTCCGACACACAGGACGAAATGGATCGCCACCAGAACAGCTAAATCATGTTCTTTTGGTGATTAATAATATGTTATTGGTATTTTCTGATAGTCGGCATCAAGAACAAGACTGCACTTTGCAATTAAAGCCGATGTTCTTCGCGCTTCAAGTTTCAACACAGAACTATCGATTTTCTGACTATGCTAAAAATGAAATTGATAGGTGCAGTTAATGGCATACGCGCAGAATTTGCAGACTTTGTAGAGACGCTACATACCCGCATATGGTTTGGAGGGGGAATCCTTGAATTTTTGTTGCGATGGCCTTTCCCCGACAGAACACTACTACACACCCTCAAAAATTTATTCCCCGTCAAGTTTCCAAACCCCCACACAGTCCTATTCTACGATTCGTGATTCGTGTCACAAAATAACGGCGAACAATAATATGGATATTGTTTCTTATTAGAGAACTACAATGCTACAAAATCTCGAGTCAACAGCTCCATATGAAACTATCATTACTAGGACAGGCTTTATTTGTTATCTACACTCGAGTCGCGCTTTGTTCGATATTGGTATCTAATAATGGATTTGGAGGTCAATGAACGACGAGAAATAGCCCGGGCGTGGTATTGAAACAAACTTTCAAGTCTTCGGATTTCCTTAGGCGATACCAAAACACCTTAAAGGGCTCTCTATTTTTCGTCCCTACTTCGGCCAACCCCTTCAACGGTATTGCGTTTCAAGATCTGGCCTTTATTCGAGTCAATTTTAGAACGCAAAGTCTTCATGAAGATCAAACATCAGTCAATTGGCGGCACTGTGTGTTCCAAAAGCCCTAAGCACATTCTAAGCCGAAGAAGGCCAGAAATTACCACTAGCATCTTTTAGCCTGCTCGGGCTTCTATCGGCAACAATAATCTCATCTCATTAGAAATTACAACACGCAAATACCCTCAACAACACGATAGTAAACATCACTAATAAAAATGGCAATACAAATTTCGAGCTTCGAAGTTCCAGATCACACGTGGCAGGGGCATATTTAAAACAGACACTATGAGATGGAAAATCCTCGAGACGGGTTCAAACTTTCAGATTGATAGCTCCAAGCTCAGCCCTAGCTTCCAATTTCAGCCATGATCCCATCATTCAAAAATTTCCACGTGCTTGGCAACAAATTTCCCCATGGTGATACAGAAATCTTGACCAGCATTTCCGTACATAAACAATTTGCAGTTCACATGGATTTTTGCATCCTCAAAAATATTATCACCATGGCAACTACCGTGCGGGAGTTGCTATTTGAGCAGGGCAGGAATAGCATTATCATTAAGTCGCCCCAAACACATTGTCCGACATGCGATCTGTGAAGTTTTTTAAAGATTGTTTGGCGCTTGGTAAATTCTATGCCTACATGAGAAGCGCGGTCTTGCGAACGGGATATGATGCGCTTCTAGCAATGCTTGGCCTCTGCTTGGCCCTTGGCTCATATCATTCTAAAAAAAATCTTATATCCCAAGATAATTCGGATTCCCCGACTGTTTCGCGTTTGCCAATAGCCACCTACACTTCTTTTCTAGACGACTGTGCTCGACAGCAAGCTCCTTGGTACTTTTGCCATCAGGTCTTCGCACTGATTTGTAAGGAGCCCCGAGAACTATTTAATTCATGAAAGTTCCTTATTTTCGCATACCAAGAAATCTATTTACTTGATTTCGAGGGCGCAGCCATGTAGACTGCCTTGCCGGACTGTCCCAAGGAATTCAATTGATTAAATTCCCTAATTTGTACGTCACTGAAAGGTAAGATGTATCAAGTTCTAGCCAGCGCATTGATAATCATAGTTTCCGGAAAGACATCACGTGCAGATAATGAAGTTTCTTAAACACTTTCATATAGATACTTAATTATAAAAAGTTTCCCATACCTATGATGCCAATTTTCATTGATCACTCATCTACTGTACCCAAACTGTTTGTGGTGCTATCCCTCTAAAGAATTCTTGATTACGTGATGTCTCACCACGACACTATCATTTCCCCGCACTTTCAAGGCGTTTTCCCTAATAGGAAATTTACACTTCTAAATTCAGTTGCTGATTAATACTCAACATTGCAAATCACGATATAATCCCTCTTCTGATACAAGCCGTCGTAAGTCAGGTTGATTTTCTTCTCAGAATACTATCCTAAAATGGTTCAAAATGGTTTGTAGAGAAGTTAAGTGGTGCCAGATGACTAGTCCCGAGGGAGGCCCAGAAATCAGAATACATAAAGATTGGAATAGAGGGAAGATCAGGTGGAAAGCTTCAAAGGAAACTAGCCGGATTGATAAATTGAAGAAAAAGACATCACGATCTTCTGCTTCCGGGCAGGATTTTGCATTTGTTAATGCAACATCTCCTGGGAGGAACAAAGATGCCGATGTGCGAAAGCTCGTACGAACTCATGTGAGAAACGATTATATTCGCAAACACCAAGGACAAAGTATAACAGAAGCCGAGAACAATTCTTCGTCAAATAATCTTACTCAGGCGGAATCGTCCAGCTCAGTAGCTTTGGTTGGTAGAACACAACGCGATGGCCTGGCTATTGAAAACTTAATTGGGACGCCAACGTCTCTGAGCCTGTCTCCTTGGCCCATCAATATGAATACCGGAACGCACCAACTTTTAAGCAGATACTTTACACACATTGGTTGTAATCCATTATCAAAATATATTTCATCTAATCCACTAAATTCTGAACATTGGTTTCATTTTGCAGTCAATGATCCGGTTACACTTCATAG
The DNA here is from genome assembly GCA_000812895.1 of Rutstroemia sydowiana. Classification (NCBI taxonomy): domain Eukaryota; kingdom Fungi; phylum Ascomycota; class Leotiomycetes; order Helotiales; family Rutstroemiaceae; genus Rutstroemia; species Rutstroemia sydowiana. The sequence goes on along the minus strand of JWJB01010095.1, from coordinate 20,311 downwards.
CATGCTATATGCGGCTGCAATCTATCTTGCTCTACTTGAAGGACGAAAAGACTCCGAGGACTCCATTTTCCATCTAGCGAAAACAATAGAGATAGTTAATACAAGACTACGAAGCCGGCAACAAGTTGATGATTGCACGATTGCTGCCTTAAGTTGTGTAGCTATGGGCGAGGTGAGTTTCTACTAATTTAATCATACGAGTAGTGAGGACGACATTATTGATACGTTGATTTAGGCAAATACCGGTAACCAGGATTTATGGCATATTCATATGCGCGGCATACAGCGGATGATCGACACGCGAGGAACTATATCATGTTTGCCAGACTTCATTCAAGCTAAACTTCGCCGGTACGTATAGTTGAATCTACAAGTCTACGAAAATAAGTGCCAAGACCTAACAGCTGAAAGGACGGATATCACGGGAGCGATTGATTATGATGCGATACCTTATCTGCCATTCGAGAGAGGACATTCACAAATCAATATTTCCAATGTTCTAACGGAGGATGAAATCAATGACATAACTAGATACATATTATCTACCTTCAACCAATATGGGATCCATCCAGAGCTTGTGAGAACCATGCTTAACATAGCACTTTTCGCCCAATCAATTAAATTCGCCTCAGACTCCTCTATCAATCTTAACCCTCTAGATTTATCAGATGATGTATACTGGATCGAGTACAAATTATTAACTCACCCATCAACCCTCAGGCTAGACGAACCAGAACCCAACATCGACAAAGCAACCCGCACAGCCGGTCTACTATTCACGAAAGCCATATTAGAAGAATTTCCCCACTCTTCCACAGGGCCCAGTATATTATTACACCAATTACAAGAAAGCATTCGGGGCATCAATACCACGCCTCGAAATCGTGAATGGTTAATATGGCTTTGTGCTATCGGCGCCTTACTTTCTAAACCTTCGTCGCTCGTCGCAATCACGCGGAGTTGGTTTGTGGAGAAGTTGGCGGGGTTGCTAGATCCTTTTTGGAGAATGGAGTCGGAGATGGAGACGGAGAAACTGGTGCAAGCGGAGTTGGAGGAGGAGGAGGGGTTACACTTACAATTATTGGCGGTGAGAACAGGAGGAGTACCGGTAGAAATGATGCAGATGAAAAAGCAAATGCAAGTGCAAATGCAGAAAGCGAAATTGTGGAGTTTGTATGACTTGGGATGTTTTATTGGAGAGCATGATCTCCTACTGCTTTGGGAAGATGTTCGATGCATATTGGACCGTTAAGTGCTTAGGCTGTTTTTTGCTGTGGAGTAGATATTAGATGCTGAGATCATAACCCGCCAGTGGCCGTTATTATGTCATTGTTTTGATCACGTTGATGGTTTTTCTGAGTGGGGGTAGGGGGCAGGGGAGGGAGATCATCTTCATTTGCAGGGCGGTTACAGAATAGTATGTGAATGGGTGAGAAAGTATCTCCGTAAGACGGTAATATTGAGTGAGCATGAGTAAAATGAACAGTATTCCCTTTTTGGAAATAGAAATATGGAATGTATTGATATGATGTTAGGAACAAAGGAATAACTTCGGCTTCAGCGGTATCTTTTTATCATTGCAAGTATTATTATCCACGAAGCCCTACGAAGTCATTCCTGTGAGGTATTTGTCAAAAAGTCCCATTTTACCACACTAGTCAACACGAAGAATATTCGAAATCATTCTATCACTACCTCCGTACATTTGTACCTGCATATCTGGATTCTGCATCTGCACTGCAAGGTTACATTATCGTACTTCGCATACGGAGGTAGTAAGGTAAGGGAAGGGAATAATGGACAGTAGATATTACAGTAACCATTATTTTGTGGGTTTGCATGTAATATATACTGGACTGGTAGGCTCAATCCGCTATAGCCGTTAACTCATTTGCATATTTAACGCAAGCAATGGATCGAACATATATATTAATCGCGCAAAATACTAGGAACTAAGTGATAGATACGATCATACGAAGGCATCCAAGTCGGCTAACTACATTCAACTCCCAGCAACGTCAACGTCAATATCAGTCCGGCACTGAGCAAGTTACTGGTACATACCCTGATACCGTACTCATAGCTAAGAGATACGGGTAATCGATACGCAAGTTACGACGCACCCCACCACGCAACTTGGAATCTTGGTCTGTTGGACCCCTATTGAACAGGACCAAAGTTTGGACATTATAAGGCTTTCTAGTGTATACAATATGTACAGTATCCATCTTTAAAGAGCAGAAGAGATCCAATCATAGACGAGATGATATATCAAGCTAGGTACAGTACCTCAGTCAAGACAAAACTGCAATAATACAACTAAAGTATTTCCGTACAGTACTTGCTTGTTACTTACGGAACTACCTACCTAGGTATACTATACCGGTGCTAGCTTACTGCAGTCGATCGGATTCTATCCGTCGCGGAAACGTCGGATCCAAAAGGCGGAATTGCATTCTTTCTTCTACCAAGATCTGATTAATACAGTACAGTACCTACAGTAGTATTTCATATGTGCAGTGCAGTATTGAAAATGGTATCTTCCGTATGTAATGCATGCATGATATGAGACGAAATGAGGCGAGGCGAGGTAAGGCGAATGGACGGTGAAGGCCTTAATGGGAAGGAAGGAAGAAATGAGAAGGAATATTAGGCCAAGGTATTTTCTATTGGCAGTACCAGATACCGAGACCGAGTACTGTACCGTATAGATTATTGACCGACCACCGTATTACTTGGTTTTGTCAGTGAGCACTGAGTACTGTACCAGTATATCGTCATCATCATAGGCTTACTTGCAGCTCCGTAGAAATTATTTGAAATTTCCACTCACCTTGCAATTTGAATTGGGGATCTCCACGTTTAAACTTCGGGGAAATTTATTTTGATACGATTACAGGCTTATAGTAGAATGGGATGGATGGGATGGATGGGATGGATTAACAGTACAGTATGGTATTATTGGAACAAGCTTGGGATTGTCACTATTTCCGTACTTTGAAGGATATTGAAAGATACGACTACTGTAGATTGGCCGATCTGATCTATCTGTGCCGTTAAGCCGTGAAACATTGTTTTGAGGCATTTACTAGGATGGGATGAATGAATGAATGAATGAATGGGGTCATTTTTTCACAATCTTGCCTCTAGGGCTTTTCTTTGTTGCTTTTCTTTGTCTCTTTTTGGCGCTTGCTTGCGTATTGCGTTGTTTTGGATGGGGATGCAATTCTTGGTTCTGTAGCCTGTAGCTCCCCCCGTATGGAAGGAATGAATGTTCGTATGGGTAGAGTTCGGAGGTCGGAGGCGAATGCTTGAATTGACCAGCGGTACGTACTGGATAGAATTGGGGATTCTAGGTGCAGGGCATGGGATAGTTAGAGATGGAGATGAGGGATTTATTTGTTGCCGATATGACATGCAATGCTAATATGAAATTATTAGTAGATATCGGATTTGTATGTACTGTACCAGTTCAGATTCAATAATGGCCGGCCTAATTCCCTCAATTTTTACTATGCCCCTACGGAAGGAAGGCCGAGTATATCTGTAAGGCCGCTTACTATTACACGACAAGGACGCGACGCGTTTCGAAAATACTTATTATACCAGGAAACCTAGGTACCTGGTACTTTGTGTATTATTCCCGCAAGCCAATGGGAAGATCTAAATTTGATTTACAATTATGATCATCGACCAAGTATTTTGTAATTCATTCTACTCTAATAATCATTCTTTAAACGCGAGATATACGGAGATTCCATGGCGGCGGGGTTGAATGAATAGCGAGCCAGTAGGAAATATACCTCAGTGGGTAAATATTAGTATTAGATTAGTGAGTACGGTACGTAAAAATTTAAGATTTTCAAGAAATTTCTTCGTTGGCGTCAATTCTGTCTGTCACCGATAAGATTACCGCTTGCAGATGAGGAATTCTGGGCTGGGCTGGGTTCGGTAGGATTATGGGATGAGAAGGATATAATCCAAATGCCAATAGATTACAGTCAGTAATAATGCAAATAAATAATAGTAACCAATTGTCTGATATCGTGTATCTTGAATATTGAAGTACAGTACGGTACGTATACATGTATATCGGATTCCCTCTTGGAAGACCTTGGTCTGTCTTGTGTGTCTCGTCTTGTCTTATTGCGACAAGGACGAAAGACTTGGTCCTTGGGTTCTTGGGGCTTACTCTGCAAAAGGGCCTTTGCTGCTTGGCTGGCTCTAATTTTGATTCGCCAAGTCTTGGAATCTCTTCATCTCTTCAGCAAGAGATGATTGAATACATCATAGAATTTTCCCTGCTCAGGTATTTGCATAACAAGGCATTCACTGGCTCGATATGAAATCGAATGTATTCTACAATGATGCTATGGACACGTCTTGCAATAATACAGTACGAGCGATAAGTGTCGCCGTTCTTGGTACCAGTAGTCTAGAAAACCGATCAGAATCGGAAAACCCAATACCTAAGTCGTGTAGGGCTGAGATATCGGAATAAAATCTCTATCTTCGTTGTGTAATGTGACTACCGGATGGTGCCTGCATTAGATGCTATTTTGGTAGGTTCTCAATCATGTGGTCTTGGACGTATTCAATGTATACTGTGCTTGTTTTGTAGACTATTCAGGTACTTACTAGTCCTGGCGCCGAAGAAATGTTTTCTTGTGTGGTTTTCGGGATGCCGGTGCTACTGCCATGGTAGAGAGTGTATTACACAAACTTACATGCTGTCTCGTATCTTCTTGTACGGAACTTGCACAGCTTAGGTGGTTTGGCTTGGCGATAATTTGTATTGGTACCTTGGCCATGAGCGAGGTTTATATGTGTGTATATGTATCACAACTCATGTGAGAATTCGTATATGTTATGTATATATAGTACATTTGCGAATACAGAGTACCTGCGCGGCTCTTCGAAAACATAGTCTCCACGTTAACGGCGATCAAATTATATTATTCCGACGGCGTGGTGCAGATACGACGGTGCTACTATGAATACGATAGATGGTGACAATACTGAGAGCTGAGGTACACGTGTAAGGCAGATGAAGAACGGGAGGCTGGCTATTGCACTCTTGGTTATCTGTCACTGTATGCTAAAGTTGGCAAATGCAGAGTAACATACACCATCATTTTCACTCATGCAGATTGCATGTATAGAGGATACTCTTTCTTGCGCAATACATCATCACTTATTTGCTGGTAAGGGGGATTTCGCTTGCGGACTAGTAGTTCTGGTAGATGATGTCTGTTACCGAACCTAAAGGGGAGACAACTTGAGAATCTTGAAAAGGGCATTCCTTACAGTGACTCCTGCTGCGTTCAGCGAAACATGCCAAATGGACATCTGAATGTCAAGTGCAAATGGTCGTGGAAATCCTCTGACTAGTGTCTCGATTTATGACTTATCGTCCCATGGAAGATTCTATGTTCAAACCTTTGCAAGGGAACCAACCACGTGCACCTTTTTTGCAGCTACTCGTATAACAAGTTTGCATTCTGGCCCCTGGCTTCGTGAGTAGGAGTCCCAATTATCGAACTTGATGCTCTAGTATCGAGTATCCATGGACCATGGTCAGTCATGCAACTTGAACTTATTAAGGAGATCAAAGTCAACAATCAATAATCCAAACCCAATTCAATACATCGACTACGATTTGTTTCCTACATTTCTTGCCTAAGTTCAAGCTACTCATGCAATCACCCCCAAACAATACTCGACTAGTAAGAACTCTAAAGCTTCGAGAACAAGAACAATGCCTTCCAAAGTTCCAAACAAATCATCTGAAAGTTCAAATGAAACATGGTTTCGAAAACAAAACTATATCAAACAGACTAAAATTTAAAACGAAACATTTGAGATTCTAATACCACGATCTAGAATTATTCGAATTTTGTTCAAAGTTTATTGAAATTTCATGTGGAATCTTGTTTGGCTCTCCCCAGATACTGCTGATTCGCACTAAATTGGTAGGTGCATACCGGTATTAGAAAGGCGGGGGATATACTCCGTAATACAGAACTAGTAATATCGCAAAAGTTCTAGATTGGTGGGGTAAATAAACGCTTCCTCAACCTCGTCATCATCTCGTCACATCACATCGCATCATCACTAAGCTAACAAATACAATAGCGCAGAATATTGAGTCATTAGGATATTATACTATCCATTACACCCAAGTATTAAATCCCCAAGCATCTTGCACACACATGAAATAGAGTATGACGAGAATGAAAGAATCTAAGAAAGAAGCTCTAGAACATCATCAATCTAACTCGGCAAACACAAGCCGCATACAAACCTTGAACATGCATCAAGACAACACAAAATAGAGCATGCAAGTGGTGACGACAGAAAATCTATAACTATCCTACACCACTGCAATACAGAAAATCTTGATTTGATAATATAATGCCGTCATCAAACATGGGGGATTCTTGATTTGCGCGTAATATGCGGAGAGGGTATGAATGAGGTAAGACGGATCTTAGTGTGGGGGTTTCTGATCTGCTGATATCGGGCTACGGGGAATATCTGTGAGTGAGTCTATTCCCAGAGAAAGAGAAAGTCGGTCGGTGTGCTGGAGGGAGGAGATATATGTATATTGAGGTGAGAGGTGGACTGATGCTGAGGTGAGGTGAGATGAGATCGGATCGGATGCTGGGGTATCGGGTGGAATATAGAAATACCCGGGTTGGGAAATCTTGATATTCGGATTATATCGTACGGGTATTCTGAGGTGAGAGACTTTGTGAAGAAGTTGGAAATGGTATTGTTGATTGTATTTGGTGAAAGGTTGTTATGGTCATAACTGCACAGTACATAGTAGTTATGCGGGGAAGCATCTAAATTCCTAGTCGGAACTGATAGTTGGCACTTGCTGGATTGGGATTTTCGTTTGCCAGAAGTTAGGGAATGAGATGCACTGCTTTTCATAAATCCTCCCTGAATAATAAGATATCGGAGTCGACGATCACAACTCCAAAGACTTCAAATTTGCTCTTGTAAAGGATACTTATATTTTGCTACAGGAGAGACAGTTCAACTACCAATTGCACAGTACAAATTTCTTACCCAAATATTCCATATGTATTGTTTATGTTTACCAATTTCTACATCTCATCTTTTGGTCTTGTCCAAATTCCAATTCTTACTATTGTTTTCACATTCTCACCTCGCCCAATTCTATGCTATCTCATCCCATCCATAATTCGCACTTGAGATTAAAGACCGAGTGAAATCTGTCGTTCAGAAGATAAGTGATAGGTGATAGCTGAAGATACTGACATCTATCCATGGTTCAATCTTCCATCTTAAAAGCCGTGTCAGAAAATGAGACTTATGATACCTGGTACTGCGGACAACACCATACATTTCCAGAACCAGAAGCACGATCAACGTGACTTGTTTGAGTACTGTAGCGACAACACTACATCATACTCCACTATCCCCAAAACGGCAACCCCTTGATAACCGAATCCGGAAATTAAAGACAAAGGAATATTGCAAGTGAATATTTTGCCGAAACTCGGCTTTTTTGTTGCACGTCTGAAAAATGAGCAATAGCCTGAAGGGATTGAGGTTTAGGCTTTGAGTTTAGGCTGTTTAGGGTGTGTTTATGGTCGTGGTTGCGAAATGTATGAGCGCTGAAGTTTTTTGTTGGGGTGTGAAGGACGTACGGATTTTGTATAGATTGGAGTTATGAACGCGGTAGGATAATGAAAGATGGAGATATTTTATTGCAAGAATGTGAATATGTACGTTATGAGATGTTAATGGACGAAGAGAAAATGAGGTCAGTTCCTTCCCTTCTTAGGGTAAATATTGATGTACCAATCAATACCTGTGATGGACTTGGTTTTGCAGCCCATAATTGAACGTCTTGAGGACGAAGTCGAGGTTAAGAATAGGGTATAAGCAGCTGCAGGTTTACCGTTAGCGACCTGGACTACGGATACTTTCAATATGCTGGAAATTGTGACTTTAAAAATTGGGAGTTGTGGAAGTCATGGCTCCAAATTGAGAGAAGTGTGTCCGATTGTTCAAGTTGAGTGTATAATGATAAGTGCAGTCAGTATAGTATGTATTGAGTGGCAGTGAAACGTACTCTTGTTTTCCGTCTTTCGTCCCTTCCTTCCTTCCTTGCAATTTCATTTGATGAATATTCAGCTGGTACCTATCTTAAAGCAAGGGCGAGAAGAAGTTAATATAGTGCACATACACTTTATGATTACTTTTTTCCTCATAAGTTCGATAGCCTTCAAGTTAAGCACACTCGTAAGCGAATAAACCCCACCATTCAAGATCCCACAAGCCAAAAAGAAAACCACATTTTCATTGTCGTCGCCAAATTTCCCCCATCATTTAATTAACGACATCAGCATTGCTCGACAACCACAACCATAAGTCCTCTCCGCAACACCCGGCATTTTCTCTCCGAAAAACAAAACCACAACCCAGCAAAAGCCTTAAGACACAAAAGGAAAAAATCCCCCACAAATAGCAAAACTGTTTCTCGCGACGGGAATACAGAAACGTCCCAGACAATATTTCTTTCATCTCGAATTGACGACCCGAACTTCTCTTCCCACTCGGCCAAATCGCCGTTTATCCTGACATCGGTTTCCTCACGGCCGTCCATATGATTTGGTGCCAGATTCTTTTCAAATCAATATATATACATAGGTGCTAGGTTAGCGGGCATGATGGAGTGTCTGGTTTGCGGGCTGGTTATGATTATAGGGCTAAAGAAAATATGACCTTTAAAGTAGTAGAACGAGTTTATGTTATTGTGCCTGTTATCATTATGATTACTTCTCCGTACCTTTACTGTTAAAAAAAGTAGTTACATGTTTATTATTGAAATCGATACCAAGCAACCTCGGAAAATGTACCATTCAGAGAGCACAAACACCGCGCCCAAGAAAGATTTGCAATGAAATTATATACAGCTAAATGTCCAAACAGCTTCCAGTCTCTCTATTTCTATCACCCATACAGAAGCAACCATCTATTTTTGTTCATTCATGAAAATACAAATAAACACCATCTTGTCTTGATAATACCACCACCACCAACCACCTATCCCATACACTTTCAAGTTATCCCCCCCTATCCTCGCATCTTACACATCTGCATTCACAAACCTATCCCTCATTCTCTATGTCCTTCCCCCAAATTGGAATTAATATCACAATACACAATCCTGGCTAATCTTTATGATCAAATGCTGGGTTTTGAAACATATCTGCTGGCAGTGATTTACCAGTTTTCATCCTTACCATATACTGTAGATGTAAAGCCAGGTAGATTTGAATAGTACAGTACAGTACAGTATACTGAATCCTTGGCACTTTGAAAATGCTGTATGATGTGATGTGATGTGATGTGATGGGTAAGATATAATATGATGTGTGAGCTGAGATACCAGTACAAGAACTATCTATATACCTGGTATTGTACTCAGGAAAGGAAAGCTTGTGTAAGAAATTAACGTCATCTTTATTATTATCATCATATACCTTTCCCCCACCCCAACTTATCTTTCATCTCTCATCTCTCATCCTATCCCGTATCCACATTCATTTCAAATAAATCTACTTCTCCATCTCGCACATAGAAAAAAGGTAAAACCGAAATACTGTAGCGTTTCATATTTCTCAGAAGGGAGGGAGGATTTGAAGTTCAGGGTCTACTACTTTGTTGTGAAGAGAGTAAAGTAAGGATAGAGAAGTTGATAGGTGATGAGTTTGTAAAGAAATTACATGTGAACTGTAAATATACCATACATATCCGAGATTTACAGAATGCACGTTGGTGGTTAGCTAACTTGGTATTTTTTTTTCATTTAGCTGATTGTTGATGACAGACGGAATAGAATTTAGATGAGATGAGAAACTGGGAAGATTTAGGGTTTTAAGAATATCATCGGTAATTTCATATATATATAAGGTTAACTATAATCCCCATAATCAAGCCCATATAAACCGACCTATCCATCCATCCATCCATCCAAGATGACTTCTCTCCTCTCCACGCAATATGAAAATGCCAACTCCTTCATTACATCACGATTTCATCTCCAAATGCGCCAGCGTTGGATTCGTTGCACCATCACCTTTCTCCTGATCCATCACAGCTCCATTCATACTACCACCCCTCGCAGGACGCCATCGCTTGCCAAGTATTTGTATGAATATTGTGGGGAATATACTAATGCCTATTATGAGTGCCGCTATGACGCCAGCGCTACCGGAGAGACCGACGCTGGTGAACATGTTGGGGAACCTAGGAAGGAGGGTTGTTAGTGGGGTGGGATTGAGAGTTATGGAGTGGTTTGTGTGGTATTTGAGGGGTGGTGTTGAAAGAAAGAGAAGAAAGGAAAAATATTGTCCATGCAGGCAGGTGGGCATTAGTAAAACTCACCAAAAAGGCCCAATGAACCCCCAAGTCTGCCTCACAAACGTAATAAACACTCCGATACTAGCCGACTCCTCCACATGCGAATCAATCGCATAAGTAATCAACACCGTCGTAACCAACTGATTCCCAATCCCCGTAATCGCTATTCCAATCACAGGCGTAATATTCCAATGTAATTCCCTCGCCTCCTGAGTCTTCACCAAGAATACCACCATTCCTACAATCGTCAATATAAATCCCGAATAGCTTAACCATAATCTATATTCGGGCGGAGGCTGCATCTTGGATTTGTGTGCTCGTCGATTCATCCAATAGTCGGATAGGGTACCACCGAGTTGTTCACCTATTACGGAACCGATTATTAAACCGAGAAATTGAAGTCCTAATTGTTGAGCGTTGAAGCCGAATTTTTCGCCAAATAGTTGAGGGAGTTCGACGGTGATTAGTACGGATCCGAAGAGGAAATTCATAGCGTATGCGACTGCGGGGATCATAATACAGGGTTTAGAAGCTAGGGAAAGAGGATGGATAAAATCGTATAGACGGAGAGGTTTCGGATCTATCCGATGAAATGTTAAATATTCTTCTTTGAATGTAGAAGATGGATGTTGAACCCCGGAGCGGATGTAGCGCGTTTCGGGTCCTAGGAATACATATAAGATGAATTGGATTCCGTTCATGATGGCTAGAATCCAGTAGATCCAGCGATAGCCTACGTGATAGGCTACAAATCCCATGATGAATGGTGATAATGGTACGCCTATTGTAACCATTAAAGTCCATACACCCATATATTTTGCTCTTTCATTTTTGAAAAAGGTTTCTGTTACAACGGCACTTCCGATTGCAGCAGCGGGAGATATGAAAAATGCTACGATGGCTCGACATAATGCCATGGTTGCGTATGTAGGGGCTTTTGCACAGCCGATATTTCCAACTAGACTGACGAGTAGGGAAAGGAGAAAGAGTGGTCGTCGTCCGTAGATGTTGGAGAAGGGTTTCCAGAATAAGGGCGCTCCGCCGATAATGGCAATTTGTAGAGATGTGAGATAGGTAATTCGTTGGAGGGAAACGTTAAGATCGATGGCCATGACTTGGTAGGCGGGGATAATTGCTGCTGCGATAAATGTCGCTGTGCAAGCGTGAAGCGCGACGAGAACAAGATTGGTGATTTTCTTTATGGGAGGAGGAATCAATTAGCAAGGTATGTACTTTGAAATGGTAATCTGATAATTTCAGAGAGAGAGAAAAGAAACATACCTTCTTGTTCGTCCAATTGTATGGATCGGCAGGACTGCTACTAGGCAAAGGATCTAAATCCAAAGTTCCATGTCGATCAAGTAGATACTGTTTATGTTCTTCTGAGAGCGCTATAGTCATATCCTCCAAATATGTTGCATGAGTTGCTGTATGATTAATATTTTCTGTATCCACTCTACTTGGGGATATTGAGTCCTCCTTGGACAATGATCCTGCTGGAAGATTCGCCATTTCGCTTCTCTTCGCTCCGCTACTACTCGGATTGAAGATTTGTTGGGTTTTATGTATAGTGATAGATTGATCTATATACTGCTAGCAGCATTGATGAGATAGAATCCAGCAACAAACCAAACACAATGTGAATTGGAAAGGAAGGAAATATACAATCTGAAAATAGAAAAGAAGAATTCAGAATCCAGATAGATGATGATTGATATATAAAATAAATTCCTAATCTTATCTCTCTCTCTCATTGACCGCTACAGCTACCAAGAGATTGAAAAGAGACAGGTACAGATATAGATATAGTAGCTGAAGAATTAGAAAATTTTCAAGCAGCAAAAAAGGAAAAAAAAAAAACAGCTAGCTACCTACCCTCTTATCTATGGATCCTATGCCGTGCAGCTTGCACTCATGTAGAACTAGGGGTATATATTCCCAAAGGTGAAAAGTGTGAAAAAAGTGAATAAAAAAAAGTTCTTCACCTTAATCAATTGGTCCAAACACACTCATCGCTCTTTCCCATCTCGCTGTCAATTCTCCACACGAAATGCTCATGGAAGCAAGCATGTAGCAAGGGTCCCTGCTCCTACTTTATCCCCCAGCCGAATCCGAGAATATTTTCATGCCGCTTTTTCCATATTCATATCTAGGTTATACATATTCTCATCTTTTCTCATCTGCCGAGGCTGAATTTATATTGATTTTTCCTCCATTTTCTTACTAGTACTGTAATCCAATTACACTTCCTTTCTTTATTTTATCCATTTACTCCTCACGTCCACTTTTCATCTACATAGCTCAGGGATTAACATTCTTCTTAAAATAGCATTGGAAAAATATAATACTACTATACTACACTTGTAATATACTGTACTGCAGTAAGAATTCTATTCCCATCCCCATCCCCATCCTTCAAGTCTACAAGTACTGTAAGTTGCAATTGTAACCCAAACAAAGCTTTGCGGGGCCGTCAGCCGTCTCCACAATCCACCTAATCCGCAATCCGCAATCCACAAACCCCAGGTCTACTAATTTATTAGTGTATATAGTCCACTTTTCATAAAAAGTAAAAAGTAAAAAGTCTATTGATACTTATTATACAGAAGATTTGAAATCTGGAGTCTGGAGTCTGGAGTCTAGAGTTTGTGGAGATGTTGTTCTAGAGGTGACTATTTCTTGATTTTCATCCGAATGCTTTTTGGAACTCTCCGCATTTTGTTGTGTTGGAGCTTCAATATCTTTCTCGTGTATGGTACCTACATATCCAAATAAGGTTACAATCAAAAGAGAAAAAAATGAAAAAGGAAACCGTTTCGTATGCCTGTTTGTATAATATCTAGTGCTGAGTATGCTTGCTGGCTTGCGTATGCCCATTTATTTATTTATTCGTGTGATCATCTATTCACATCAATTATAATGGTAGGCAGTGCGGGGTAAGGTTAAAATCATATCCGATGAGATTCTTCAACTCCAGATTCGGAAGGTTCTACGACAGTAGCTATCAGTATAGCGAGTGAGTGATGTTGATTTGACCTAATTATCTAGGCGTTGCACTTTCAATTGCTGGGATCAGGGGAGAATTTCCTATTATAGGTATTGGTAGGATGATGGAACGAATTATAACTCAATTGGTAATGATGGACTTTTATAAATTGTATGAGAGCAGTAGCAGCGACTTGGATTGTGCCAAGGGTATATATTCATCCATAAAATTCCTCATTTGCCGATGCATTCTATTAGATCTTGATATGGTGCTTTATTAAACCCGAATCTGGCATCCCATCAGTATCGTCACTGTTTGGAATTTCTTACAATTCGTGAGTATGGTTAAACTTTTTGGCAAAGTTTTACTTTATTGGGCTCATTTTTATTCATTAATTTTACCTTTTGGATAGTTGAATGCCATCTATTTCAGGAGACGGTGAGGTATTTACTAGTTGTGTATATATCCCATCCTATTCCATTCTATCTCAACATCATAGTGTTCAGACGAACAGCATTTGAGGTGAGAATAGTAAGAAACCGTAACCATTCAATATAACAGTCTCATCAGCTAGCAGCTGATCAACTCTCCCGTCACTCAATACCTGCTTCACTTCAAATCAAATCAAAATTTCAACAATACGTTCTCCTTGTAGATATGCAACAAAACTTTTGTGAGTATGCCAAAAGTGTGAAAAATTCACTGCTTGTGTATTCATCTTATCTCTCTTCTGCATTGTAGTGATGGACCGAGAAGGAAGAGAGCATTGGGATACCACATACTATATACTGTAGTATAAAAGCATCTCAATAGCCACTGGGTCAACAGCCTTTCACTTCTCCTCCACTTCATCCTCTAATTACCAGAAACTCCACTTGAATCCAAATCAAGCTATTTCATCGTCGTTTGCAGAAAAGCAGATGTGCAACATACCGTCTAAAATATGGTACAATTCACTTGTTATGCAACCAACCAGTTTCGTATTCACGCGAAACATTTCCAGGGAAGTAAAAAGCAGCTGCGAGATCATACAGTCAAACAATCTCCATTAATAGCTCCCTTCCTCATACCCCCCCCTAGCCACATTCTCCATTACCATTATCATACACCAACCCATCCATCCCATCATAATAACACAACCACCAACCCAAACCCCAATATCATCTCAACGCATATCATACATCTTCATCCATCTCTCACTCAAGCAACCTTATCCTGCCTCACCTTCCCCTCACTCTCCATCCCCTCACAACCCGTCGCCTTCCCCGCCATCTCTTCAATCTTTCCTCCAATTCCACTTCCCGCCGGATCCGACGATTTATTTGCATTTGCTGCCTATATTTTTTTGGTATCTATTAACATCCATCCATCTTCATCTTCAAACCGAACAAATCGCGTAAAACCAAAACTGCATTATAATATCAAAGTAAATGGTAGTAGGAAATAAGGAAAAAAAAAACTCAAACAAACCTTCATAGTATCAATCCCCTCCTTAGCATCCTTCTTCCCACTATCAATCCACTCTTTACTACCGGTTACATTACCGATTGTTTCTTCAGCGTAACCTTTAGCGTATTGTGCATGTCCGGAGATCATGGAAGGTTGTTGTTGGGATTCGTTTGTTGACATTTTGGAAGTATGGTGTTCTGAGTTATTGTTGTTTTAGATTTTGTGTTTGTGTTTGTTTGCTTGGGAGATATAATATAAAGTTTGAATTTACTTTTGATTTTGCTTTTTTTCTTTTGTGATGGGATTGGGGGAATGTGTGATATTTATTTATTTCTTATGAAGAACTTTGGAATGGTGAAGGGATCAATTATGCCCCACTCGATTCAGTGATGACTTCAGAGAATGCGGGGGAGGGGCGGAGGCGGAATGGTGATGTCATTTTCACGTGATGCACCCGTGTGTGAGAGGCTTGTGCGGTAGATAGGTAGGTGCTGCATTCTTTGAGGACAAGATATAGCTCGTTGAATGGATATTTATACTCAATTGGGATTTGAGCTATGGGATCATGATATCAATGTAATATACATAACCAGGCTTTCTGATATTTGATGTTTTTGATTACGCAGTAGCAGTCGCTGCAGGAGGACTAGTACATGTTGACACTGTTGTCCACTATACGATACGATGTCATTAGCAAAGGATTCAAATCCCAGATTTAACTACTGGGTGATTATTTACTCACAGGTAAATATGAAGTGGATATTGGAGTTCCTTGAATCGTCTCCGCTTTCACTAACACCGGAATGACTGCTCCGGTATTTAAACTGAATACTTGATGGTTCAAGACTGTTTTCACATGGTCAGTATGGGTTTATTATGACTGCTGAAAAGTTCCACCAGAAGATATAGATATTAATGATGACTTACCTCTTAAAATCGAAGCGATTTCCCCAGAGTGACTAGTAATACTCAACCATGTATTTCTATCACTTACAAACACCTCATTCAGTACCTTCTTACTTCTAACATCCTGATCAATCGCAACCTCTCCTTCCAAAGCCCTCCACAATAAATCATCTTCTGAGAAACCCTTCTCGATTGAATAAGTTGGGAAAGACTCATGAATGAAAGTCTTATTGCTACGACGATCACATGTGTGACCACTAATTCCTTCACGGAATAACTCTTTGATGAGAGGAGCAAATGGCCGAGAAGCAGGTAGTGGAAGTGTTGAAAATGTTATGTTGGAGGTTTGTAGACAGCGGTAGAGGGGTGAGACATAGTATGATTCAGGGAGTGGAATTTTCTGAAGAGTCATTCGCGATGCCCAGTAATCGGAGGCTTTTTGAGCTTGAGCTATTCCCGCGGGGTCAAGGTGCGCGTCGGCCCACTTGAGAAGGTGTTAGTGGTTGGGATGTGAGAATAGGGAGCGGGGATGATTTTTGTGGTGTGTTTCTTCACTCCCGTGAGAGAAGCTCGGAGAGATGTTAAGACTTACGGTAACAGTTGCATTTCCATCCATTTCGGAGTAATAACACTTTTCATACTATCAGTACCCATACTCAAGCTCTTTTATACAAGAAAGAATCAACATACATTCCACTAGGTATCATTATTAGCAAGCAATTCACAAAATCAATCTCCAATGGTACCACAAATACTCACAGCTGGTGTTCCATAATAAGTCTCAGCAGCATTGTGCCATCCTTCTCCATGTCTCCCCATAAACAAAACCTTATAATTCACATTTCTAGTTGAATTCTTGTTCAAAGAATCAACATATGTCTCGAATTTCTGCCATTGAGTTGCATTATTGGAGAGTTGATAATCAGTAGAATAAGTTCTGTTGATTAAACCAAAGTTCCATTGGGTCTAAACCTGTATCAGCAATTCAATCAATCGTCGAGATGAGATAATGAGTTACTCACATAGTCAAAAGTAGAGGCATTGGTGGTAGCTTCATCTTGTAGGAAGAAGCCTGGAACAGTAGTATAATTGATCCAACTATTCCAGGTATTATTGAGAAGTAATTGTGGTGCTGCGGTAGCACGAGGAAAATGAGCAGGAAATTGAACGGTACTTGCACTTGCATAGGCGAGACTGCTCAATAATATAATTGAAGAAAACATTATAAAATAAAGAATGTGAATAGAATCGGCTCGTACAGTTAATGAAAAGAGAGGTATTAAATGGAAGAATTCTACTACCTATTTATTATCAAAAATGAAAATAAATTACTAGTAGTGAGTAAAATGGACCGCTAAAAGTGTCAGGTACGTGCTGGTATACAAGGGTTTATACGATATATACCCTCTGCTATCAACTGATAGAATACCGGTAATCAATACTCAATACTCAATACCTTCATATAATTATTGACATTGTTATTAAAATTGCATTGATACAAATTGAACTTTGGATGAAGTTTTAGACCTATGATTAATGCACGTGTAGCTGAGTTCTTCCACTTAAACAATTAATAAAAGTGGGGTAATTCTAAGGTTAGATGGCAGGAACTTGGAAGTCCCTCGCAGCAACGCGTCGTGGTATGGGTACCAGGTACTACCCAGAGTAAAAAAGGCTGCTCAGAGCATGGAGGATTGAAAAAAAGCATTTAGGTTGCACTTTTCCTAGATCTAGCTCAGCTGATTTTGGAGATATTGAAGATCTGGGGCTATGTACTGTACCTATTATAAAGTTGCAGGAAGTTGATAAGCTTGATATAGACCAAGGTGGCTTTATAATACGAAGACTAGATGCGAATATATACCTTTCTGCGCCTATCAGTTTTATATTCGTACAATCATGTCCCATTCATGAGAATAATCTCAGCGAAGATGTATGAGATGATATGGCAACTCTATCCTAAATAGGTAAGAATATCCGACCATAAAATGGTTTATCATGATTCGTCAAAAAATAAAGTTGGTATCCGAGTTATCATCAAAGCAAGTGTTAAAATGAAGCTTTTCGAATACACAGAGCAGTACACAAACACGACATAGAATTTTCAAAATTCCTTGAGACATTGAGAATTCAATCGACTACCACTTCGATGGCATTATCAACATTGAATAACTCAAACTCCTTCGCCGACGTAGGAACGCTTTCTACTTATTTCGCAAAGATGTTTTCTGAATCCTATGAAGGGATGCCATTCAGTTGGATACTCGCTGGTCTCGTGATTGTGATTGCTAGTCTTGTGGTATTCACTAAACGATCTCGAGGGACACAGAAGACAGAATTGGACAGGAAAGCACAAATATCAAAGGAAATGAAACAGATATTTAAGGATATCGAGACTCGTAACAACTCTGGCACCGTAAGGCAACATGTTCTTTCATTTGGGCTATATGGCCAGCGCCAGTGACTGATATCCAGCAGGTTCAAGTTACTGGCCCCAAAATGACCATCAGTCAGGTAAGCAATCGATCAACTCGACGCCCCTAGAGTTTGACTCAATATCCAATGTATGTATAGCTATATATCTACCCTATTAAGTCTCTCCGGGGCTGTTCTATCCCATCCGCTACTCTCACAAAAGATGGATTTGCCTACGACCGTAAGTTCATGCTGCTCAAAGTCCACGAAGACGAATCACCCCGTCGTTTGGAAAACATGCACATATCCGGTTATGCCAGCATGTCTCTCTTCCACACCAACATTGAAAACTCGATCTGCTACGTGAAATACCGCAAACCGCGCACCTCTCTGACCAATCCGAATATTCCCACACTGGAAATCCCTTTGTCGCTAGCCACCTTTTCCAATTTGGAGAAAATTCATGTCAATATGCATAACAGTGCAACTACCGCTTTCGATATGGGGCCAAAGTATAATGAATGGTTTAGTCAGTACTTTGGTTTCAAGGTTATACTTGCGTATTCGGGGAGCAATAGGAGACTTGTTTTGGGAAATTTGCCGGGCAGACCGGCGAATGAAGGCCCCTTGACCAAGACCAAATCTCCAATTATGCGGATTATCAGTCATATTCCATTGATAGGATCACTGGTGATGGGTCAGGAAGATGAAGTTATTGCTTTCAATGATTGCGCACCCTATCTAATCGTCACAGAGGCATCATGCGCCGACGTTTCCTCCCGTCTACCACCCGACACTCCCATGGACATCACCAAGTTCCGCGCAAATGTAATTCTCTCCGGTTCTCCATCCGCATTCGAGGAAGATTATTGGGGTGGCTTATCATTTGGAGATGGCAAAGAAATAATTCTTACTGGTAATTGTGGAAGATGCGTATCACTCAATGTGAATTACGAGACTGGGAAAGGTGCAGCGAAGGGAAAGGGAGTGCTCAAATTGATGATGAAGGATAGGAGGGTGGACCAGGGTATGAGATATAGTCCGATCTTTGGACGGTATGGGTTTGCGGGGAAGAGATCGGAAGGGAAAGTTCTGAGGGTTGGGGATGAAGTGCGGGTGTCTAAGAGGAATGAAGAGAGGACAAGATTTTGTAGGCGATTCTTGATCCTGCTGACTTGATTATTTGGTACTGTACTGATGTGTGTGTGTTTTCTTTTTTAGATTGGCCGGGACTTTCCACATGAACGAGAGGTGTTGGGCGATGGAGTTTGGTAATGATGATGATCATGAGATTACGATGACGATGATGAGGTTATTGGGAGATGGCAGGGAAAATTGTGTAGTATAGCCAATCGCTATATGCACAGACAGAGACCAATACACAGTAAAAATAAAACCAACGAGTCCAAAAATATTTATCAACATACTGTATCAATAAAAATAACTCACATACAATAGTGTCTATTAGCAGGTAGTCACCTTAGGCGGGTAACTACCAATCCACCGATTCAAGGCTTGTGTATGGTAGAGCGGACGGGATTCCCAATTCTCCTTGATTTATGGTTCGTATGTGTTGAGAAAGTGTGTAAATTACTATTATATACAGATGCTATTTCTTCTCTACTTCGTTTCGTTTCGTTTCATTTCATTTCGTTTCCTTTCTCCTTCTGCTTTCCATAATTTCTACTGTATACCTACCCACCCTACCTACCCTATTCTTCACCTACCCACCCCCGAAAGGAGCACACATAAAAATTACAGACGGATAATCACCAAATCCCCACCCCTCCATTGCACTTACTTACTTAGTTGCACTGCATCCCCATAATTTGCAATTCAGTATCCATCAACTCACCTCAACTAAACCTGCACATCCATATGTGAGAGACTTCTCTACTATATCAAATTCAATACATACCACCTCAGAAACACCCCATCAACCAAACACCCACACAAACAATCATAAACTCACTCCCCCCCCCATCAAAACCAAAACCATTCATTCCATTCAAGTAATTTAATTTAATTTAATTAATTCATTCCTTCCATTCTTTATAACAATCTAAAGTACTCTACCCAGGTATCATATCATAACAAAAAAACAATATCATCTACAAAAACAAAAAACAAAATAAAGTATAAACATTGAAT
>JWJB01010094.1:0-50389 GCA_000812895.1 Rutstroemia sydowiana | reverse complement strand
ACATCAGCTTCGGTTGAAGGCTCGGGCAAGACAAGATAGACACCGTAGTCCTTCTTAACTCTTGGAGAGATATCGTTGCGAAGATGCTGGTGGAAGAACGCATCCACTGGAATATTTGCCATGCGAGAGGGAGGATGAGCATCGATCATACCGACCAGCTGGTCTTGTACATCGAATAGACTGTCCTGATCACGAGAATAGAGTTCCCAAGGAGAGGCAGCACCGGCTTGAGAGAATGGAGTGAAGATACGAGCATTGTGTTGTCTCTCAAGTCTCTCAATTTCTCTGCGGTCACGTAAATAACGTGCAAGGAAGTCAGCATGCTGGCTGGTATTACCCGAACCTTTCTTAAGCTGTTTGTGGATATCAACATTGACGGTCTGGGTAGCCATGGCCTGCTTTCTAGCTTCCTTGATAGCATCCTTGATTTTTTCTTGGGGGCCGACAATAGTGATAGCATCATCCTCGTCAGCTTCACTGGGCAAGAAGATTGCACATCCAGTCTTAGCAAAAAATTCCTCACCAGGATTTCCCTGATCGCTCAGAATGAATTGATGGCGTCCTTTATTGATACCTGAGAGTTGTTGACGACTAAGCTCGTCGTGCAGCTGTTTGGCTCGGCGCTCGATTTCTGCACGAGCTGCTTGGACAGCGGCTCGATCACCATTCAAAGTGATGCAATTATCAGGTGATGCCGGAAGGAATGCCGGAGCTTCTGCGTCTCGAGATGGTGCTGACAAGATACTGTGGGATGGGAAGTTCAGTTCGGACAAGTTGTGAGCGCTCTTGAGCGAGTTGGCAGCAGCATTGTGGGGACCAGCAAGGAAGGTGTAGAACTCGGCAGGGATTCCGCGCAATCTGGTCTTAGCTGTGCCTGCTTTATCACCCACAATCTTTTCAATTTCCTTTTTAGCTTCATCAATTGCTACGGCATCTCCTTCGATTTGAACCTCAACAGTAGCATCCTCATCATCGTCAGAGCTAGGTTTGTCATCTTTAGGAACCTGAATTCTGGCACGAGTGGCCTCTTGCAGTTCCTTGATCTTCGAACCTTGCTTTCCAATTATAAATGCTCGTGCCTTTCGAGGAATCGTAACCTTGATGGTTTGCTATGATGAAGTTAGTGTTTGTTAAGCGCTGTGAGATTGCCTGTGCCTTACCTTTGCACCAATTTGATCCATCAAAGCTTTAATGCCAGCTCTGGCAGCTGCAGGTTGACCATAAGCAGTGAACGACAATTTACCTCCCAGACCAGTCGAAGAGGTAATATTGGTCCTGTACTTCTTGTTGACCTCTTTCAAAGTATCAGGTATGGGTTTCTTTAGCTGAGCACGAGGTAGGACTTGATCTGGAGTTAATTCGATCCTCTCTTGTGGTCGACCACCTGGCATTGAAGCCTTGGAAGGGTTGGCTGAGGACAACGGCGTGGCAGTACCCGAGCTCGGGGTTGACGCCCGAGGCGTACCGTTGGTAGGAGTTCCATTGGCAGTACCATTGGCTTTTTGCCCACCCCAAGCACCTTGAACGTGGACTTTAGGTTGAGAAGCCCCGCCAAGTGCTGGGAAGAGTTCGTGCGATTGCGTATCAATGGGTGCGGCTTTGCGGGATTCCTCCTTCTGCTTTCCAGCGGATTTCGTAGACATTGGTGGAACCCATCCTGGTGCAGCGGACTCGTCATTAACATCCTCAAGAATACTGGCAGACTTCGGTGGTTCGCCGTGCTTCAGATCTTCCTCGTCAGGAATATCCTCGACAGTGACCTCATGTTTTTGCATAAGTTTTTGAGACATTGTCAATTCAGAACCTGTTCCATTGGCTTCGGCATGACCGTTCGGTGCAGCAGTATCGACAGCAGACATGGTTAATATGGACAGCGAGTTAAATATTTCTTGTTGTTGAGAGTTAATGTTCGAGGGGAGAGTTAAATCGTCCAGTGAATTCTATAATTGTTGGGTCAGCACAAGAAATTTCATATTTTCTGCTTTTCTTGCGCATTGAGAGAGAGACATGTTGACCTACCAGAAGAATAGCTGGGGAGATTAAGGGTTTGCTTGAGGGCAAGCCAAAAAAGTATCAATTGAACCGGGAAGATAGGACAAGTAAGGCCACGCAGATAAATTGATTGGGGAGAGAGCTCCTAGATCTAGAAGACTTGCATAAGGGGCGATGCAGATATAATGTGGGAGAGATTGTAGTATATCGATGCAATGAAGAGCCTTCTATTTTCAAGAAAACCTTCTAAGTAGTGCTTTGCTGTTAATTATTGAAAATGCAACGGGGAGGTTGAAGTTGTCAAGAATGTTAAAATAATGAGATGATTCTATCAATATTCTACACGCACGCACTATAATACTGTAGTCCGCCGTAACGAGGTAAATCTAGTCCTAAAATAGATAAATGTCAATTTTTTTAAAGAATTGAGCCACTTATCTTAAGCTAAGGTTTTCGTAATCCGACAATTTGCCACGTTTCACAACTTTGGAAAATAGCTTTGAGGCTTGAAGGGCAGGCCAGGCTGAAGAACAAAATCTTGTGAAGCAAAAAGCCACTTCTAGATTTCAGATGAGAATTTCATTTACTAGTTACTGATATTTATTACTAATTTTTTTTTTTTGGTATGATATATGTATTTTGATATTCCCTACTTGTATGGTATTATAAGAACTATGGAAAGATGCTGATTGATACAGGATCGAATTCAATGACTCGGCAGTGTAATCAATGAATACTGTTTTCAATCATCTTGATTTGTTAAATCATTCATTCCTAAAATAATGAGGGGTAAAATCAATCCTCCCCCCCTCTAAGATTTCTACTATAGGGAACAGGTACTCAATGTGATGGAGTTGGAATTAGAAAAAAAAAAAGAGATAAGGCACCTGACATCTTCAAAGAGAGTAAGCTGAGGTGGCTTTCATCGTTGAGGATTTGAAGAGAGCACTTGGGTATACATACATGTTACCTATAGATAGCAATAACCTTCTGCATGGAGGGGTAAGCAAATTCTAATGTCGAGCATAGCTTTTCACATAGCTTAAACGAGAGGACATCCAGATTCACTTCCACCAAGTAGTAGAAGTGTCAAGTGGCTGGAAAATTCACATTTTATTTTCGTTTCCAAGACTTGAGTATGAGTATACTCCATATAGCACATCATAAGTACTCCGGTTAAACACCTTTACTCGACCTCGAACTTCGAATAGGGGTCACTTGTCCTGCCGTGTATCTGAGGGGCTACCTCAAAGTCCCTCGGGGCTAGCCCGTCCTTATACATGAACACCGGGTAACATAACACCACTTTAAACCGAACGATACAAGAACCCGCTGCGGTGTTGTATGTCATCGGCAAGCACTATACAAAGTACAGATTGTAGTTGTGTTTCTTGGTGTTTTGCTTAAAGTTGGATTTCGGGGGAGTATAACCCCGCTATTTGAGTAGATGCAGCAGCTCTGCCGTATGGGATTTCATGGATAAGAGAAGTGATCCGTATCGATACGTAGTCACGGTCGCAATCAACTGTCAGGAATGCCTTAAAGGTAGAGGGGAAATGATAGAATGTTGTGCCAGGTACTCTCAAATAACGGCCGAGGCACGTCAGGTACATCTCCGAAAGGCGCGATAAAGCTCCCGAAGGTCGATAAAGGAGAACGTCAGAGTATATATGTACGAAGTATCTATCAGAGAAACATGTACTACATTGTGATATTTGAAAATTTATCAAGTCTAAGATTTATAGCAAGTTGTTTTGAAGAACCTATCTTCACCAGTGAGGGCAATAAAACTGTCGCCAGAGCACAATCTTCACTTTGATATAACTTTTCAAACAATGATTTGTTCAACTTTAGTCTTCGACTTTTGGATGTTCAAGTATCCATTCAATCATTGAAAAGGAAATTCAACTACATTCGTAATAAATTAGATTTATTATAAATATTCAAATACGTACTATGCTGTAGTGGCAGTTTTATTACACCCACTACTGATGCTTATTCTATCGATGTTGGCCAAGGATCAGCTTTCAAAACATTACTGGGTTTTTAGTGGGTTATTTTCCTTATTAGCGTAATCTAAAATCCTTATATTGCCCTAGTGACCGAATAAATTCAGAGTGGGGAGAAGGAGGAGGGGGGACTTGAACACGATGATCTCCATAGATGTTACTGTAGGATTCGAAAGTAATAGTCTAGAAGCAAAAGTTTATGTAGTAAATTAATAATCGGCGGGCGTGGAAGCCATGGCTCCAAGGCTTGTCCTTCCACTGCACCGACGTTTAGAAAAGTATAGCTAGTTACGTACATTTAAATACGAAACGGATATTGTGGTTTATAATGTGGTGTTGAATACCTAGGTAGGTGTAGCCATGTAGATAGTAGCTACAATACTATAATAATACTACCTAATACTACTGTAGCTTTAGATAAAATAGTAATTGAATTCATTTTCTATCTATTGGTACGGAGGATTACCTCAATAAATTATCATTTTGCTAATAATAATAATAAAAATAAAAATAGACATACCTAGGTAGTTGTCCAAAGATAGTATCAATATGATGATACCAGTACAAGGAAGACTCTTCGAAGAACTCAAAACTAAAGGTTGAAACGGATAGAATACTTATTACCTAGGTATTTTTATAAGATTTTGATTTAATCGTACAGTACCTAGGTAGTACCTAAGTACCTAGATGAATTGATGTTAAAAAAAGGTACGAAAATGCCAATAATACTTAGAAAATGGGCTGCAGATTTTGTAACTCTAATCACATATAAGAAACTTGTACATGATGCAAAGGTACTGTAGCGCTGTAGGTACTTTTAAATATATATATGAATGTGGTACCAGTAATACAAAATAAACATCAATAGAAGGAGGGGTAAAAATAAGAAGAAAAAGAAGAAGTAAGAAAAAGAAAAGAAAATCATCTCATGTTATAATTAATTTCATCCTTAGTAGTATAGTACAAGTTATAAGATTTTAATACTCTTCCAATTAAATACTTAGAAGATGTATAAAATGTATTCGAAATATTCCAATTAAATGGATTTATATTAACATCTTATGAATCTCGAACAAATTACTCAAGTATATTCCTAGGTAGGTAGAACAGGTAAGATGTTATATATTCATTGCTTTACCTTTTACTTCAAAGATATACCCAGGTACTTTACTTAAAGAATCTCTGAATCCCTTCATTTTCTTCATCCTCTTCATCCGGATCCTCCTCTTCTTTTTTTATCAACTTTTATTTGAGTTGTTGTTTCCTTTCATATCATTCTCTCCTTCTTTTTCTTATATTTGTTTCAAACTTCTCATCATCCATCAGAAGTTTTATCATATATTTTATTCCTTGATTTTTTTTTTCAACATCCTACCCAATTGTGGGAATATCAAATCTCAAAATCACTTATACCAAGTGATACCCAGTCAATAATTGCATGGCTAAATTATTGGAACAACAACTCCACTGGAAAATAATTGCCTGATGAAACCTCATTTTTTTCCATGATTTATTATCACAACTTTAAATGAAAATAAGACGAGGAAGTAGAAACAGAACAAGAAGCAGAACAAGAAGAGAAGAAGAAGAAAAAGAAAAAGAAGAAGGAGAAGAGGAAGAAGA
Source organism: Rutstroemia sydowiana (assembly GCA_000812895.1). Lineage (NCBI taxonomy): Eukaryota > Fungi > Ascomycota > Leotiomycetes > Helotiales > Rutstroemiaceae > Rutstroemia > Rutstroemia sydowiana. The sequence goes on along the minus strand of JWJB01010094.1, from coordinate 44,765 downwards.
AGATAAAAAGTGCAGTCAAGGCAAGGCGTCTTTATTAACTTGGATAAGAAATCCAAATAAAGTAGCTATTATATTGATCATCACCTAAATTGTCAATATTCTCTACTCTACGCATCCAATATACCTTACTTGGGTATATATTTTTCGTACAATATTCTTTACCTAGGATAATTTCTTCAAAAGAAGAAAAAATTCGACCAAATTCGATATATTCTACGTACTTGTTGTTACCAAGTCCTAGTTGTCCCAATACTTCTATTATATTCATCCCAATCAATACATTCATTCTAAATTATATACATTCACCAAATCAACTTCAATTGCTTCTGTTTTTTTTTATCTCACCATTTTACCTGGTATTTTACTCTTTTTTTTTCTTTTTCTTTTTTTAAAGATACATACCTATATCTACACCTACACACCCACTCACTCATACAGTATTGGTACAAAAATACAAAATAAATCATCATCATTTTCAAAATTCAATTCAAATTACCCTATTTATTCAATTTTATCAACAGACCCTCTCCTCTCTACCTCACCCCTCCTAAAAAGAAAAAAAAGAAGACCCTCTTTACCCTCCTCATTCTCCTCTCCTCATTTCCAAAAAGAATATCTACCCGGTAACCTTACTTTACTCTATTCCGTACAATACATTATTCAACTATTATCTAAAACACAAACCATTTCAACTTATTAAAATTTCATAAGCCATCCACAGTACAGGCCATCACAGTGCACCCCGTCATTTTGTGCCAATTTACGGATTGCATATCGATTTGCATATTTGATTGGCTAAAAACTCACGGCAATTTACGAAACACCAATCCTGATTCCTCCACTTACAGCGGCGGACCTCAAAAGTCCAAACGAAGGTCTGAGTGTGTGATCCGAAGTCAATATGAACCAAGAAGTCAAAACAAGCCGTAGATTGACCAAGAAAAAACCACCACCAAGTAAAGCTATAGCATCATTCGAAGCTCGACAACAACAACAAAACGACAACTCATCGCTTCATTCATCTTTACGTAGTCAGCGAAGCTCCGGAAGCTTACAACGTGCCCCGTCGGCACCTTACCCCAGATCTTACTACACTCCAGGTCATACCCGAAAACTCACTTCACCAAATCCGGGTTCCAGCAATTCTTCTCTTGAACATCACTCTTCGAAGCCGTCTCCAGTGTTGGCCGGCTCAGAATTTGTGCTTCAACCCATAGGGATGGGAGGTGGGAACGATAAACGTCTTTCTATTCCATCGCGACCACTAAGTGAGAAAAGCTCGGAAGAGTTCATCGGCGCGCCCTTTGATGGGGCTGGTATTCTGGGTCACATCAACTCGATAAAATCTCCTACTTCTCCTCACAACACATTACGTCGACCTCCTCCGCCCCAACTATCGCATACAAGTCCACCCTACACCCAAAGCCCGCCGCTACGACAATCGGCAAGTTTTACCGCGGGCGATAAGATGAACGAAAAAGCCCCTCCACGCGTTGCTGAAAACCAGCTTATCAGTCCAAAGCGATACTCAGATGAGACGAAAGAACCAAAGACTGGGATGTTGAGAAAAAAATCGGGATTTTCTGGCTTCATGAGCAGTATTGGGGTAGGGTCACCAAGAGGGGTAAAGATCTCAGCACCAGAAAATCCCGTTCATGTTACGCACGTTGGGTATGATAACCATACCGGTCAATTTACTGTAAGTTTATTTATCTATTAAATTTATTTCTCCGCTACATGATCAATTGTCTAACCATCTTTTATAGGGACTACCTAAAGAATGGCAGCGCATGATCAACGAAAGTGGTATCACGAAAAAGGAACAAGAACAACACCCACAGACTGTTGTAGATATCGTTGGATTTTACAAGGAGAATGCAGAGAAGGGCGGGGAGGAGATATTTGACAAATTTGACCATGCAAAGGTTCCAGAAATGAGGATGACTCCAGTTCTAGCGCCATTATCACCTGCTTTCAGTAATCCAAATTATGGCGGTATGACGCCAATGATGAGCCCGCCTGCAAGTCCCCGCTTTCCCACGAATACTGAAACGAGCTTCGAGAATCCAAGATCCCCCCCTCCAGTACCCCGTGGTACCCAAGGTATGGGCTTATCTATCCAGACCAAAGCTGAACCAAATGGCCTTGTACCAAGTCGACCTGCTCCTAGACCACCAGTGTCCCTCCAAGGTCCCACACGAGCTGCGCCTGCTCCGCCTGCTGCTGGGAAAGACTCTGGGATTGGAATGGCTCGCCAAAGTGACGACTTACCAGCTCTAGCGTATATTCCACCAGCACAACAAGACAACACGCCCATGCTTCCGGAGGAGCATAGGTCAAGGTCAAGGTCAAACTCGCGCGCGAATGGCACACCAAATAACACATCACCGTACACAACACCAGTTCCATCGATATCGCCTCAGATTTATCAGCAACAGATAATGCAGCATCAAGAGCAAGCACTTCAACAGGCCCAGCAAATGCAGCGATCGATGAGTACCAAAAAACCAACTCAGCAAGCTACCCCTCCAACCCCTCAAGGTCAATTTCCGGCCAATGGCATCCCACATCCAGCTCAACAAGCTAGAGCCGTTCCAGGTCCTCGACCAAGGCAGCGAGCGCGTCAAAGCACTAGTATTGACATAGTCGCGAGGTTGAAGCAGATTTGCTCGGAAGGCGACCCTCGGAATATCTACAAAGATCTCAACAAGATCGGGCAGGGCGCATCTGGTGGAGTATTTACTGGTTATGAAAAGATCACGAACCGTTTGGTAGCAATTAAGCAAATGAACCTCGAACAACAGCCAAAGAAGGACCTGATTATCAATGAGATTCTTGTTATGAAAGATAGCTCGCACCCGAATATTGTCAACTTTATTGATAGCTTTTTGGTTACTGGGGAGCTTTGGGTGATCATGGAGTATATGGAGGGAGGTAGCTTGACGGATGTTGTCACTTTCAACATCATGTCAGAAGGTCAAATCGCAGCTGTCTGCAAAGAAACATTGATGGGCTTGCAACATTTACATTCAAAGGGAGTCATCCACCGTGATATCAAATCAGATAATATCCTTCTATCAATGGACGGAAACATCAAGCTCAGTCAGTTCTACCCCTCACTAATCTTTTCATACGTTGCTAACATTTCTTTCAGCTGATTTTGGTTTCTGTGCCCAAATCAATGAAGCCCACAACAAACGTACGACTATGGTAGGCACACCATATTGGATGGCACCGGAAGTCGTCACACGGAAAGAATACGGTCGCAAGGTTGATATTTGGTCGCTCGGTATTATGGCTATTGAAATGATTGAAGGAGAGCCTCCTTACCTGACCGAGTCGCCCCTTCGAGCTCTGTATCTCATTGCCACCAATGGCACTCCTGCCATCAAAGACGAAGAGGCTCTCAGCATTGTCTTCAGAGATTTTCTGTATTTTGCACTCAAGGTAGATCCGGAGAAGCGCGCTAGTGCTCATGACCTATTGAGGGTAAGCTCTTCCCATTTTTACATAATTTAGACGGTGAAAGGTTTTGAGGCTAACAGTACTTCTTTAGCATGACTTCATGAAACAATGCACAGACTTAATACAGTTAGCGCCCTTGGTTCGTTCCGCACGAAATGCTCGAGCACAAGAGAAGGCCCAAAAAGCCTTATCATGATCCCGCAGATCACTACCGTGGACGAATGACGAAATCAAAATATGACGTTGGCACAGCAATTCCTGCTGCCACGAACTCGGCTTTATCTTTTGGCGTTCTTGGATTTGGCGTAATGGCCATGCGCTCTGAATAGCAACACTGCTGAACGACTATACCAGTCTTGTCTTGGCAAGTTTCTAATTAGAATTGGGTCTATTTTTGTTTGATTTTCGGACTTTGGAATTTCTCTAGTATTGAATGGCATAGAATTTCGCACGTTGGATGTGTGGTATGCGGGCTGCTTTGCGAAACAGATGTTCTGGATCATTAAGCGATGTTGATCACCATCTCACATCTAGCATTTGCAGCGGTATCTTCTTCATTCACAATCTTATTCATTTCAAATGAGGGGAAGAAAATTTTACATATGATTGAGTTTGTTGGGTTTGTGGGGGGACGGAATGGAACGGGAAGGAACGGGGAAATGGATATTTATGACATTATTTTAGAAGTGAGGATGGCGAACATATCCGGATTGGATTGAAGGTCTTGATAAGGCTTTGGAAATAGAAGATCTTGGGGGGGTCGGCTGGGGGAGCCAGGACAATTTTTTTGTATTAATGGTTGATGAGGTGCCCCTTATTTCAATTGACCTCCTAACACACTTTCTTCTTTCTTTGGCAGCCAAGACATCGGGTTCTCGTATGTGTGTGTGTGTGTATGCGTGTAGGGAAGCCTGGGGGTAGGGATGATGTAGTGAAGTTAGATGAATAGGAGAGGATTGTGATGTGGTGCGATGAGATGGATGCGGGTTTGGGGGAGAAGAGCAAACACCATGGCATGGATGGAGAATGAAAAAGAAAAGCAAAGCAATAGAGGATGATTACTGTTGAGATTAGTTCAGAGTTCAGAATTGAGGGTGACTTCTTCATTTGAATATTTTGAAATTAATCAGATTACATTTGCTAAATATGTTTCAACTCTTTCCGAGGGGTGGGTTTGGAATTTTTTAATTGTCAGCAAGTGCTGTCAACTTGATTAATTGTGTTTGACGGATTATTTAGTACTACCGATGCCCGACTAATTCACTAGTAGGGTATCAACTAGGTATGTATATAGTCTTGCCACTTCCCCCCGCACCTTCAAGTCCTCAGACCTTATAATACAACTACTATTGATGCTACATATGTACATGCGAATCCATAGTGATTCCAACAGTGTTCTTGTCTGTATTTTGCATATTCTAGATATGCTGGTTATGGTGTCGGTTTTGATGGCATTGAGCCATGCAAAGAATCTGGATTGGAGGAGGGGATGTAGTGCATCGGAAACAGTTGGAAAAAGATATGAATGCAGGTAGATATTATTTTGTACGTCTATGAATACTCGGGTTTAAACTGAATATGAAGATTGAATTGTTAAAATGGATTTCTGCATACAAGTGTATGGAGAAGAACGCTGAGTGGTAATCGCGTAATTCTTGCAGCAGGCTGACTCGACTGTCATGATTTTAATCGAGTGGTTGATTGGAAGAAGGACACTGAGTTTGCACACCGGCTTGGCCCTCCTCCTCATCCACACCAACGCACAATCTCAACCTGGTACGCTTATCCTCCCTATCCAACAACAAACCATTTCCTGGCTTCTTATTACGCAATGCACCTATGCCAAACATACCCTCCCTCTCATGATGATCAACATTTAGATTCGAGGGATCTGTATGCATGTAATAAGACATCCGCCACGGCAATCCCTTCAGCCTATCCTCCGAACGCATATTTTCCGCACCAACTTTCAGCTGAACTGCGCCATATCTTTCCTCTATATCTCGAACTTCGTCCTTATGATCCTCCACTGCTTCGACTGCCTTTTCGATTTGTGCCGTTTTTTTCTCCATCCAATCCTGCCAATTTTCTTGGAACTTTTTGTGCTTGTCGGCAAATTGCCAGTTTTGAGAAGCGATAATCTCATCGCGGCTGCGTGGCATTTCTGTATTAACAACGATGTTTTTGTGGGGTTTTTTAGTGGTAAGGTATTCAACGCGCGATTGGAAATCAGGGGCACTGTCGAACAAAGGCTCGCGTATGATGACGTTGCAGGGTGGGATTGTGTAATGGTTGAGAATAGGCATGACGAAGTGGGCAGGTCCGTAGCGAGGAAGGCGCAGTTTGCCGCTATGTTCGGAGAGTGGTCGGTTGCGGTACAGGCGGCGGACGAGGAAGTTGGTTGTAGAGGGTCCTGAAGCTGAGGAGGAATCAAGCTTTTGTCGCTTGGAAGGGTTGGAGAGATCTTCGGGGTCGGGAGAGGTGGATCTCTGACGCTTGACGGATTTTGGTGGTGATAGCAATGGTGATGATGGTGATGATAGAATATCACCTTCGCTCTCATCACTACTGGCTTCAGGCGGCGTCAATTGCTGTGATAGTGGTGATAGTGGTGAGGATGGCGATGATAGAGTATCATCTTCATCTTTATCATCTTCATCTTGAGGCGGCGTCAAGTGTTGTGATAGTGGTGAGGATAGCGATGATGGAGTATCATCTTCATCTTCATGATCAATGGTTTGAGGCGGCGTCAACAATCCCTGCGTTAAGATATCGTTAGCCACTATCCCATAACCTTTGCCCGAGTTTATATTTCTATTCACGAATAAGTGCAACAACAATATAAGAAATATAAACAAAGGACGATGGCGAGGAAAGAACGAGGAGGAAAGAACGATGACGAGGAAAGAACGACGACGAGGAACGAACGACGATGAGGAACGAACGACGATGAGGAACGAACGACGAGGAAAGGATGGCGACGAGGAAAGGATGGCGACGAAGGAAGAACTACGAGGAAAGAAAAAGGGATTCAAATAACAGAATTAAGAAAAACCAACCTCAAAATCATCCATGGAATCATCCTCATAATCATCCCAATCACCATCTGCGTTCTCCTTCAGTCTATTATTAAGATGGAAATTAAGTCGTTCGCGTTCACGTCCCAACAATCCTGCATGAAACATATGCTCGATATGAATGGCTGTTAGATTATCGTAGTTCATGAGGTTGGGGCTGTTAGATCGCAAGCGACGGTTATTGAGGTAATAATTAGCAGCAGTGCTGTAGTTTTCGCGCTGCGGCATAATGTTTTGGGCGGGAAGTTGCTCCATGATTATCAAGCGTTGCTGGAGTTTTCTGTGCTTTTTGTTTGTTTGAAAAAGCGAGGGAAAGAAAAGGGAAAACTGTCAAGAATCGGGGGATGGATTTTTTCTTATATACCAGACGGATTTCCCACAGAACAGAAGGGGAAATCCACAATCAGCTGATCTGAATGGAGGGACTATTGATTCTTCAAGAAAAATATGAGCTAAAGTAGATATCTTTACCCCTAGTCCAGAAAGGCCGGAATTCGGCTACCTAGTGACGAGGTGATTTTGGAATATCTCGAAACTTATAGTTAATGCTTAAAAAGCTAGTTTGAGCCTCATTGTAGAGCTACTTTGCTCGATGCTTTTTTTGCTGTATAGTTCTCCTTTTTTAATTTTGATTTGAACTGAATTTGCAAGTTGTTATGCGTGGTATAAATCTGTTGATATAAAAAAGCAATAACGAATATCGTCAAAAAGAATTTGGGGATCAAATGTTTGTTGAATGGACTCATGCTTCTCTTGTTCATAATGACAATTGCATGTGCAATTTCTAAACATATGATAGATCTATGATATCATGATGGTATGTAGGTATCGCTTGGTTGTGATACTAATATAGGGGCTCATCGATTTAAGTGGGTCTGAAGGTATTTTGTTTTCGCTAACGTTGTTTTTTTTTTTTTACAAAAAAGCCACCGTTTTGTGCTTTCTCCATTGTGGAAAGTTTGAGGGGCTGAGGGGTAAAGAAGAGAATAGAATCTTGTTACATCAAGTGAAATCTGTGTGTAGTGAAAATGACAAATAAATTTTATCATGAGGTAATACAGTATGTTGTTGCCCATCATTTTACAACCCCAACATAAAATGTTGCGAAATTTTTCAAAAACCGTGGTGGTGATAGTGTTGTATCCACTGATGAGAGAAAGCACTTTATATCTCAAATTCCATATGAAAAACCAAAATTTTCTCTGTCATGGCATCTAACATTACTTGTAAACACGTATCTTCAATGGGGAATATGTTCATAAATCCGGAAGGATAGCATCTTTCTTCCCGGTGGCTTTCTGTCCTCATTGCATGTGCTAGACAATCTATCTTAGCTCAATGTTGGTCTAGGTCGGTCTTTGGGTTCATGGGCTTATCCGATGTAAGTTTCTCGATGTGTATTTTATTCTTGGGGGGATCTGAATCGACTGTTTTTATACAGTATTGGGTATATTCTGTTGTATCTTAACCTCCCCCGCTTGTTTTCCGTCTCTTATATTTCACAAAAAGATTGCTAAGTCAATTATGCTCACTGCAATTCTTAAATTACCAGAGAGAGAGAAAATGTATATCTAAAATTTGCCAGTTGAACCAATACCTACGATTCCTACATTTCCCATTTCATTATCTTGAACGGGTTGTTATTTCCACAGAAACAAATGTGGCGCTTTTCGAATCCCCAGCATTCTCTGATTGTCCACAATTTAGTTACTTGAACCAGCGCTTTGATTCTTCCATGCTAGCCTAGCTTAGCACCTTGTCCAAAGAAACGTCGTGAAAAATCTAGGAAAAGAATGACTAAGAGAAGGGTAAAAAATCGAGGAAAAGAAGAGCCGAGAGAAGAGGGGAAACTCTGGGAAAAACGGCAAGGCTAGGAGAAGTAGGCATAAAGAGTAGTTCAACCATTTTATATGTTTGCCTTTTATGCTTTACAAAAGTTGCGATCGGTAACAAGATGGGCAGGTAGGCATGTAGATGGGTGTAGAAAAGTGGAATTGGACGGTGAAAGTGGACTTTTTAGAAAACATGTTCTAATAAAAATCTACCAAGTACTAACACTAACTACCTTCTCCTCGTCTAGCCTGCCTCAAGTTTAGGCAAAGAGGGGGTGGTGAAAAGGTCAGGAAAGTACGGACGTCAAGAAACCTAGGAAAGGAACGGGCAAGGCTAGGAGGGAGGATCCAGACAGCTGGGAGAATGAAAGTGTTGGTTACTTCCAAGCTATACGGGTAATTGTAGCCAGTGTAAAGATTATTGAACCATTCCCTGCACAGACGTGCAACAATTTGTTGTAAGTGGTCATTCGTATCGAGCCGTTAGCATGCTTACAAGCCTAGTATTCAACTTGGGAAGCGAAAGTGCTTGGACTCTGGTTCGGGCCACTCCTCACTGGTTACCGTCCGTTAAGGATTTAAGAATCATATCCATTTATTTGCTACAGCTTACAGTATAAAATCTAATACTCTTTTCCGTCGCCGCAAAAACATACAATGTGTACCTTACCTAGGTATTGTGTAGATTTGCTATGAAGGATTGGAAGATACTGCCTTCAAATCTCAGCATGCTTTGGATCTAGTTGCACATGTGAGGTGGCGTTTAACTGATTTTTTAAAAAGTCTAGTAAAGAAATCGACATATATGGTAACAGTAATCAAACGTACAACAATTTTGCCAAGCAAGGCCTTTTCGAGGCATATTCAACACCACAATACTTCAATTGAATGAAACCCCACAAGCTAATAAGAGAAGTATGAACCATAACATAAACCCAGCAATAATCCAAGCAAAGTCCAATCCGAAATATAGACTCTTATTGTAAACGCATCAGTGGTGCAGAATTCCTGCAAAAGTACTCCTGAACCTATATCCCTTAATTACCATTCTTGAGCCCTTGAATAGACGGCATTGGTGTATGCGAGTTCCTGCACAATCCTGAGCAAGCTAAGCCCAACCAAATCCTTAGCCACAATCTCATAATCGCCAGATTTCATTTGCCGAAACCAAGCCTACGCCATGAAACTGCCATATCTTCTGTCAATTTCAGGAAGTGCTCATTCTCCAAATTTTCGCAAATGAACTCGTTAAGCATCTTGTGACGAGATTCGTCGTTAGTCTCACTATAGTTAGGCGGTAGATCAATACGGGATGGATGGCCATGCTTTGACATGAATATATCAAGGTCTTCCCCAAAGACAGGCGGCGCTGACTGTGAAGTACTTGTCGAGGCATCGGCAGTGGAAGAGACAGGAGTAAGTCTGATGGCGGCAGTGTGATCACGACCAGATAGTGTCTGAGTTTGAGTGGCCCTATCTACCATAGTTCGACGCTTGGTATTCTGTTCTAGATCCATAACAGCGCATCGCTGCTTTGTTGAAGTAGCTTTTGATTTTAATCTCGATGGAATCGTGGAGTTTGATGCATATGAAGCGGCCGCACTTTTCGCTGCGAGGGGAGAAGATTGCTCTTTTTGGATTGGTAATATAGCAGCATCTGTCATGGCTTTCTTCGGAAGAGGTTGGCATTTGGGGGATAAAGGTACATCGTCCTTCTTGGAGACGCTACGAATATTTTTTCTGTTCGTGACGTCCTTCTTTATTGGAATCAAGGATGGATGGGGCCTCGGATCTTGTTTGGCATCATCGAAATGGGCAGAATCATTGTATGATCGCTTTCGGGACACTGGTATCGATGTAGCCGAAGAGGGTCGTTCGGCAACGGAGAAAGATCGAGGTTTTGCGAGTTCTTTGGTCTTCAGGAACGGCAGTTCACGCCTTGGCGGAAGATTGAAATAAGCGTCATGCTCATTTGGCAATGAAACGGGACGGTATCCTAATGATAACGCATCAGAATCGAGCTGCACAGTATGAGCTTGCTCGTCTTGGACCTGGCTCGCATTGCTGATAATCGAGTTAAACAGTGGCACTGACGACTGTAACGATGGCATTAATTGAGGCTGGTTCGAAAAGAATGGCGATACAGAAAGGTCCGCCCCTTGTTCGCGTAGCTGTCGCTGACCATTGAAAGATTGACTGCTGAGAGCCAGACATTTCGACGAAGGCGTTCTGTTGTTAGATCCTTCCGCTTGCATCGATTCAGACTAAATTGGATTAGTAACAATACAATTTGAAATATGAAATACTAAACTTACGCTCCTTTCTAATTGTGACACGTACAGAGATTGTGACTTCACTAGAGTTTCAACAGATGGTTTAGATTGCGACATGAAATTAGATATAGACGCGGCAGATCGTGGTCGTATTGAAGGCGTGGGATACCGAGGAGGAGCTGGACTACTACTGGACTTGTAAGGCGTTGCATTGGCCGTATTAGGTAGTATAGGAACCTTGAAATCTGTCGAGACCTGCGAAGATGTTGCTGCTTGTCTAGAAATCGTCGGCATGCTGCTTGTTGAGGATGGACGAGCTGTATCGCTACTAGGAGTGATGGAAGATCTTGCTAAGTCATTCGCGGGGGTAGGATAAGATTGTGAAAAGGAAGGTGCTGATGGCACACCATCCGTTATTGTAAATCCTAATTCCTTCAAAATATTTACAACTCTGGTGAAATCTGTATCTTCACGGAATCTGACCTGAATCCTTCGAACCTACGCACTTATTAGTGCAGCACAAGGGCAATAAAAAACTCATCACCTACATCAAGGGAGGGTTTCGGATATCGTAATGCTAGCAGTGGTGGCTTAACAACTACCCTGACAGGGACTTCAACACCGGGTGATGGGTTGAAATCCTTAGCAATCCTCGAAATCTCCCCCAAATCTTGTTCCTCCTTCAAAGACTGTATTAGAAATCTGATTTGTTTATGGTTATTCGACATTCAAGATGCTTGGGACATACCAAGAATTCTGCACCAGCTAGCACTTTCAATAGTACTCGGTCATCGGACTGTCCTTGCCAGTTACTTCCTTGGACTCTTTGAATGATGAGCTCAAGGTCGTTTCTCAGATGATGAGTCCATTGAGGTCCTTTAATGGAACTTCCATAAGGAGTTAGAGAGCATGAAAATTTTACAATAGGAACCACAATCCTTGATGTTTCCTGTGACTGAAAATTGGAAGACGATATTTGGGACATAATGAATATAATAGAGGAGAAAGAGATTGACAAAATTGAAAAAAGAGATGGAGATGCTGTAAAGTTTAAACTGCAGATGTAAGTGGAAAAGAAAATTGTTAGTTTCGTTATCAATATCAAGTCATTATAGTAAATAAAGATTTCGTCTTTCCTCGATTTAAGAAGTATATTTATATTCTGTAAGAGAGACACATTCAAATTGTAGCATTTTAAGGATGAGGAGTAAAAAAAAGAATGAAGATATTTTGAGGGTTCTTGACAAGGACGAGCTACGAGTATGGTGGATTTCTTGTAGATGTGCGGCCGAGCTTCTGGGAAGTCTAGTACTAATAAGCTCTAGCGTATAAGATAAGGTAAGGTAAGGTCAAAGGTACCTATAAGATCAGCCTCCAGTGGTAGTGGCTTGAAGTGGGTGCAATACATGTACTGTACTGGGTGGGAACTCATTAATCAGCAACTTCACGATTTCAGGTGAACTAAAGTCGCCTTAATGTTTGACTTTTATTCATGATTAAAAATTGTAAAATATCGTTAACTATATGGTAAAATATATATATATATATGCAATAAAAAAACATATTCTTTATCAATTCAATTTATAAAAATAACTTGAAATTTTGAGAATGTAATAAATTACTTCACATTGAACCCACTAGTTCTATGCACGGACCAATAAATTATATGGCGGCCTGAGAATTCAATTTACCCTGATGCCTTACCTTACTTACAAACTGCAAAGCAATTGGAACGGCGCAAACAATAAATAAATCGCGTCTCTCTTTCTTGTCGCAAATTCTACGCGTTAGTCGCATCAAGTGAAGACTACTTAAACACAACATTACAATTATCATCGCATGGCCACACACATGACAATGGCGCCTCCAAGAGTTATTTACCAAGATTCCGCCATCAATCATACCCCCGAATACGACGATTTCATCGCAAAAGTCAAAGCCTATCATGAAAAAAGAGGTACCCACTTTGATCCAGAACCACGAGTTGGAACGAGGACCATCGATCTTTTACACCTTTACAATGTAGTTACTGAGAGAGGGGGATACGATAAAGTTAGTGATGAAAAGTTGGCTTGGAGGAAATTGGGTGGGGAATTTAATCTAGGGATAAACAACCTGCCTGCCCTCGCATTCAGTCTCAAGACCGTTTACTATAAATTTCTAGCCGCATATGAGATTTCGACATTCCATGGCAAAGAACCGCCCCCTCGAGAGATATTGGAGGATACCACAGCCAAAGGAGGGAATTTATTGACCCGTACAATGGACAATTTCAGACCATCAATACGAAGAGAGACGGGCATGCTTGGCAATGAGAATTCAGAAGCGTCTGGTGATGATGGCACACCTATTCGAGATAGAATTGGAAGTGAAGAAGCACCAGGCTCAGGGGGAAGAATTACCAGAGGTCTGCGGCAAGCACCGCCGCAGCGCGTATTATTCCAGCCAGATACCCAACCAACCAGACAGCCTCGACAGCATATGTCTAATACTTCCCATCCACCTACCCCTACGCACCAGCAAGCTCACCATCAACAGACTCCTTCGCATTCACACCAACATCATATGCCACGAGCTGGTGCTCCATACTCCTACAATCCCTCATCTAACACAGAAAACATGTCTCTTGCAGTTGCCAATTATGAGCCTCGAGTTCAGATGCCACTGACCCTACGCCCTATTGTGACACCGGGTAACAATCCAGTTGAATTTGCGCGCCGCCAAAAGGCCTTGAAGGATGCGGCTACAACCTTGTCTGGTATCAAAGCTAATGCTGTACCTAGAGGGATGATGTTGCCAGGCAGTACGTATTATCCTGCCGTTTCGTAACTCTAGCTAACTGATAAAGCCGGATTTGATGGCCCAAATATATATGTTCGCTGCCTATGTTCTTTAAAATCCGGAATCAAAGCAGAACAAGATTATGCCCTGCATCATTTGGTGAAAATCTCAATGGAGCGAGGTGACAAATACAGATTTGAAGGATTTCCTGGTTTGGCCGAAGCCCTGATTGAGAAGATGCTAGAAGTCAGCTCTTTATTTTACAAGGTCGATTGGCGAATATCCTATACCGAGGATGGCGAAATGGTCTCCACTACAGATACGATTAATGGTTTAGAAGGCACTCCAGATATTTTGGAAAGAATCAAGCATCTTTCTAAACTGGTGATTGACGACAACATTCAGACGGAGGAGTTCAGTGATTCTCTACTTCAAATCAACGAGGCAGCCTTGACTATGCGAAATATGGTCATGCTAGAGGAGAATGCATACTACGTTTCGGAGCTTCCACCACTGCGCGATTTCCTTAGTATTGCTTTAAACCTTCCTAATTTTGATTGCGTTGTTGAGTTGAAACACTATGCATTGGACATCGCCGAGCAACTTACGAAATATCTCCATTTTGAAGTTAATGACCCCCTTTACTTGTCACTTCTTGCACAACTAGAGTTGCAGGATCGCGGTGCTATTCTTACAGCTTTGAGAGCCATCAGCCGGATCTCGATGAACTTAGAGGAGAACAACCTCCTCAAAGGTGTGCCGGCTTCAGCTGTACAAAACATCATAGATTGGACTTTACTCAATGACGAAGATCTTGCTTCTGCCTGTTTAGATTTCCTTTACCAATACACCGCAGTGGTAGAGAATGTCGATTTTTTGATCACTAAGGTAAAGGCCGAGCCACTAATCAAGCAACTGACTAGGCTATTGATGCATGGTGCTCGGATTGTCGAAAAGGAGTTCAACCTTGGGCGGGAATACAAAAAGCCGGCAGCACAAGAAATTGCTCCTGTGCCCCAGGATTTACTTCTAGAAATTCTGAAATTAGAAGAACCTGAACGAAGCTCGCGATGGCTCCGTTGCCTTTTCGAAGAAGACCCTGATGAGTCCATAACACAGATTGCCCTTTGGCAAGCTTATCAAGCTCGCTTTTCTTATTTGGCAACCGAAACAATGCGACCCTTACTTCCCGCGGCGGACTTCATCAAGAACGTAAGCACAACCTTTGCGGACAAGGCAAATGCTCAAGTCCAAACTGGTCCAGTCCAAAAATTCATCATCAAAGGGATCCGAATGCGAAGCGCGCCTGTCGATCTCAATGGTGAAGAATACACAAAATGTCTTTGGCGAACGCATCTCGGACGCCCCTGTGGAGAATTCTTCATGACTCCAGAAACAATGTACCAACACATCCTCAGAACTCATTTCAGCGCTCAACAGAACGCCGAAGGCAAATTCGAGAATGCATCCTCGGGCACCCATCAGTATGTCTGCGCATGGGATATATGTCGGCGATTCCGCAATTCCCCTGCTACAAAATTATCTGAAATCGCAACACACATTAAAGTTCATCTCCCTTCCAAACGAGCCGACCCAGAAGAACCGAGTGCTACTCCCGCGGCCAAGCGACAAAAGCTCTCGTACCTGATCTCTCCACCTCGTATCAGTTTCAAGTATCACATAACCGCTGTTGACGAGCATGGCGACGCCGCCGGTATTCCACTCAGTGCCGTTCTCGTTCTGCGCAACTTGGCGAGAAACGTATCGAAGACGGAGGCGGAAGAGGCAGCTATCAAGGAAGGAGAGATTTCATGGGTGGATAGGTTATTCAAGCCGGTTGAGCCTAGGTTATTTGCAATCTACGCGCATAATAAAATATTGGTATGTCTCCGTCCCTATCTAGAATCCGTGCTGAGCAATTTCTAATACTTTTTCTCCGTCTAAGGCTACGTATATGACGGATCTGTTGGCTGCTATTAAGGATACACAGAACTGAGATTAGGGGGTGGGGTCGATGTATCTCATGGGGATGGGTCGGGGAGAGGGAATTTCAAGGCTGGCAAGAACTGGCTGGCTTACATGGATTTCTATGGATCTTCATGGTGTAAAATGAATAATGTTAAGATAATAACTAACTACAAGGAGGGCGCAAAACTTCAGTGGAGAGTGGGCGTTTTGTGGAGGGGATATGATAAGATTTTTTCTCTTGCGTGTATGATAGATACCTACTCATTTAGTTGATTGTGTGGGATTCACAATTTTAAAAGTGGAAATATGATATTTGAGGTGGTTCTACTTCTTTTCTTGGTATTTTGCTGTGTTTATGTTATCAAGATGTTTTGTGCGTGAAGAGGTTGCTGTATTGTGGGCTTGTTATTCGATGTTACTAGGTGAGTACTAAATGGGATGAATATCAGCTTCTAGTCTTGGGGTTTGAAGCCGGTAGATAAGGACTGGATTGAGAAGAACTGAGCTGAAGTGGGCCTAAGGACATGAATTGGGATGATGATGCAGTTTTCTGTTTCCCGTTCCTTCTTTCTTTCTTATCGTAGAACTATGGTACTGACATCAAACAAACGATTATCAAATCCTTGCTTGGTATATACCGATATATAGCTCCTTGTCTTTGTTCTTCAGTGGATAGGGATGGGATGGATTGGATTGGTGAATTTGTGAATTGGTATGATATATAGATGGATAGCTGCGATTCGCTTTTGAGTTTGTTGATATCAAATAGAATTGAACTTTCTCTTTCTCACAAGATTAGATGTTACTGATTGGTTGATTTCCTCTTGGAGCTGGTTGAGTTTGGATATTGTAATAGTAGCTGTAATTGTAATAGTAGCTGTAATTGTAATAGTAGCTGTAATTGTAATAGTAGCTGTAATTGTAATAGTAGCTGTAATTGTAATAGTAGCTGTAATTGTAATAGTAGCTGTAATTGTAATAGTAGCTGTAATTGTAATAGTAATAATCCTATCGGATATAAATCTTCCAATCTTATGCTTATGTTAAATATGCGGTTACTAGTACATCACTTTTCAACATTGATTGAATAGATAGAATGGTGCGGTCACCATATGGCATGGTATAGCATTCTAGGTCGAATGTTCAAGATACTCGAGTATTGGAGTATAAGTTCTATAATCTTCGGGCTCTCTCCTTACCTATATACAGGATCTAGGTAGGTAGGTTACCTGACTCAAACTTACCAAGTGATTGATAAATTTGCACAAAGTATGTGTATGTATATAGAGAGAGGATTATATGTGGATAGTCTTGCTTTTATCTACAATATTCACAGAGCATGATATTGTATTGTATAGTATAGTATAGT
The DNA here is from genome assembly GCA_000812895.1 of Rutstroemia sydowiana. Taxonomy (NCBI): domain Eukaryota; kingdom Fungi; phylum Ascomycota; class Leotiomycetes; order Helotiales; family Rutstroemiaceae; genus Rutstroemia; species Rutstroemia sydowiana. Next base: position 28,000 of record JWJB01010094.1, on the reverse strand, counting down.
ATAGTATAATATAATATCAAAACCTCACCCCACACCTAAATTCTACTAGGTTTACATCAAAATCGGATCGGCAGCATCGGGATTAAAATCGAAATCGAAATCGAAATCGGGATTCGGGTAACCTTACAATACAGTGCGCACTAGTATCTTCCAAATCTTGATAAAAAGTAAACGGGCAAAAATGGTATTGTAGATCTTTACCGGTATTAAAGTCTATACGGAGTAGGTACAGTGTACAAGCTCGCTTTCTATGTACTATTTATACAGGGAATCCGTGGGATGTGGGATATGGGAAGGAGGAATGCATACAGTATGCGGGATGGGGAATCGGGTTATGTATATTATATTTTATGGATTGAACATGGGATGAGCGTGGGATGAGTGTGGTGCGATTGAATGTACGGATAGCAGGATATGGATGACTTCCTTCCTTTCTTTGATTTTATGAGATTGATTGGAATTGGATGTCATAAGTATGTATGAGATTGATACCGGTATGGATGTAAGGGACAATAGGATATGTATATTCATTACTAGTATGTATAAGCATAAAAAGTGATTATGTATGTGATATATGTATGTCATACACCGTACCATTCCACTCATGTATTGTAAGCTGATTTTTAATTTAATTGATCAAGCTGCACTGTACTTACTAGTAAGTATGTACTGTACTCGGGGAGAGATAAACAAGGCACCAGGTTTGTGAAAATGGTACGATGCATTGCACTTACAGCAAGCACTAGGTTTCTACTTATTTTAGGAATACAGTAGTGGTTAGGATAAAAGAAAAGAAATGGAATGGGAGTTAAGCTTATAGAGGGAAGACTTTACGGGGAAAGAAATGGTTTATGGGGTAAGGATTTACGTACGGGCAGCGATTTTACGGGGAAAGAAATTTACGGGGAAAGAGAAAGGATTTCTGGGGGCGATGGGTTTCCATGGGTGGTGACTTGCTGGCATGGTATCTACTGTATTGTAATGGACGGAAAATGAGGAAATGAAGAGGAGAGTAAAGTCGAGTATGTTGATCGATACTATATCCGTTTTGTTTGATTCTATTTTTGAGATACAATAAATTAAACCTATAAAAATCAATCTTCATCTCCTCCTCCTTGATACATCAAGATCCTCTACTTATCTTTTATTTGCACGCATTTCAAAAAGCACCTAGTATACTTGTAATGATTATATGCATTAACATCAACTTCCAATTTCTCCAGCCAACTAATTAATAGTATAACCCAAGTATCAGTCGGTAACCTATGCAAGCAAGCATACGTAGAAACTTGTAAGTTTGAGTTCTATGTAATTCTAGACTTCTCAAAGTCTTTCATTTCTCACCCTTCTGTGAAGAAAGAGTGGAACCGCGATCTATTATCCATCATCTCTCATCTCTATCGTCAATCATCTAACCCTCTAAAACGAAACCGAAAATCTCTATAACGAAACAGACCACGCACCCGCAGCCGATACTGTAGAAAAAAAAAACGCCCTACCAATCCATTCCATAAACCGTAATACAAATTCCAGAAACCTTTCAAAACGAAGATGCTAGGCGGCATTGTAAGTACAAAAAAGAAGTTTCTCTTCATATTCCTCCCTTTCCCCGGTTTTTATTTTGTTTCCCAAATTCCATATCCGAAATTTAGAAGGGTATCATCATTTTTTGCTTATTTTCGATATCCTGGCCCGGCCGATTACTTTTGTTGCGATGATTAGAAACAAGCAGAAATATCCAGACGAGGACGTGAGTTCAATAAGCTCCTCACTAGCACAGTCGCTTAGTAAAGGGTGTAACCTCCGTCAATCAAGACATTGGATCCGGTCATGAAGCCTGAGGCATCAGAAGCGAGGAAAACAGCGAGTCCGTTCAAGTCATCAACGGCACCGAGACGGGCTTGAGGAGTGAGGGATTTCCAGATAACCTTTTGGGCATCAAGAGCTGGGACGTTGTTGAGAGCGGTATCCATGTATCCTGGAGAGATCATGTTGACTCTAACATTGTATTTGGCCCATTCAGCACCGAGGGACTTTCCGAGTTGTACCACACCGGCCTTGGAGGCATTGTAGCACGATTGTTCTTGTGGGTAGTTGACAATGGATCCGGACATAGATGCCACCAAAACGATGGATCCTGGCTTGCCAGCAGCAATCATGGCTTTGCCAACGGCTTGGGACATTAGGAATGAACCAGTAAGATTGATGTCGATGAGACGTCGGAACATGTTGTGGTCGTAAGTCTCGGCTGGGATGTTGGAACTAGGATGTTGTTAGTTCACGTAATTAAAGCAAGCGGTACAGATTGTACTTACTCGGCAATACCTGCAGAGTTGATCAAAACATCTGGAGCTCCGTAGGTCTCAACAACGCTGTGGACAGCAGAGTCGATAGCCTCGGCGTCACGAACATCAACCTTGAAGAAGCTGATTGGGATCTTGTTGCCAGTCAATTCGTATAATTCAGCCGCAGATTGATCCCCCAATTCTTGGTTTGCGTCGAAAATAACGAGTGCCTTGGCACCAGCTTCGATACAGGCGCGTGCCATGTGGTTTCCGAGACCTCGAGCAGCGCTATGATGATGGTTGTCAGTTTTGAGTTCCTAAAACTGAAACAGATCTGAACCAAGTTCAGACGAAAATTGTTGAGAAACAAAAGTTAACCAAGATCAAGGGATCTTGGAGAGCATGTTTTAAAACGCGAATTAAGCTCAAAAAAGGGTAGATAAAAAGACATACCCAGTAACAACGACAACCTTCCCCATCAAACTCATCTTCTGCATAGTAGGGGACATGCCCTTGTATGCAGATTGCGTGAGAGGGGTAACCACGTCAACTGTGGCATTAGCAGATGCGGCTGCTGGAGTATCTTCAACGGGGATTGAAACACGTTGAGCACCAGTGCCTGGCTGATATTGTGTGCCCGGAACTTCCTTCTCAGATATAATCTCGTAGTCATTGGCCTTTTGTGTAGTAGTGAAGGCACGAATAGCGTTTCTGCCGACAGTTGGTGCAACTCTGCGGCTTGCCAAACCAGCAGCTCTGATGATGGATGATGGAACAGACATTTTGTTGTGTTTTTGGAATTAAGTTGGTAATATGTAAAAGAGGAACTGGATCGTATGTGCAAAATCTAAAAAGAATAGCTGAGTTGATTGTAATGAACAAAAAAAACGATCGATTGCAATTCGAAGATATAAGGGACTTTTATTTGTAGATTGTACGTAGAAGGAAGTTATGGAAGAGGAAGAGGATTTTTGTAAAAGGAGGAAACTGTAAAATATATGTTGTCAGTGGGAGGAGCTCCAAATATAAAGTGCCGAAACACCGAACAAAAAGAGAGAGAAATAAAAGATTTTTAAATCCCAAAAGAGTATTATTATTCACCTTGTAAAGTTGTATGTATGTAAATTGGTCTGAGAGTTTTAAATGGATTTTTTCTTGGTAATGTGGGAATTTGCTCTGACAGAAGTCCAAAAACTTTTGTCTCTTCTTTTTCTGCCGTGCTGATATTCCCAAGTTAAAATGTACAGTGTACACGGTGAATCTTTAAATTATGCTACTCAAATGGGTTAGTAAATAGAAAGCTCCACTCCACATTCAAGGAATAAATAGAGAATTAACTGAGAATCAATGAAATTCAATGGAGATGTAGATGCAGAAAGTAAAAAAAAGAATGAGAGAAGAGGTAGAAGAGGCAGAATGAGAAGATGATAATGCTTTTATTTTTGCTGACTTCTTTTTCAAACAGGGAAAAAAAAAGAGGTAAACCGATATCCGGAGATGATTTCAGAGCAGTAAAATGATACAATTCGAGCCTTTCTTTTTTCTTCTTCTCTGGAAATATAAAGAGTATAATGCTTACTGTGTTGTTTTTGTATGTAGATATGTACTTCGTAGGTAGGTAGTAGTAAATAGGAATCCAGCTCTTGGTTTTCCTTTTCTTCTCTCTTTTAAAAAAGGTATCAAAGGTATCGAAATTGAATAATTAAGAGGAAAAAAACTCAATAACTGTCTATAGCAACTATAAATCAATAGTGAATAATCTTCTATAAACAAATTTCTATAAACAAAATGCTTGAATACTGCTGACGACTGAATGAGGTCTGAATTGAGGTTGAATGGATATGAAAAAGAGGAGAAAAATATAAGAAATTTTCACCTTCTTCCCTTTTTATATATCTTTTTCTGTGTACAATTTTTATTTAAAATTCAATTTAAATCTAAATATATTTTAATAAATAAATCCTTTCCTATTTAATTCACATCTATTTGACTTTTTCTAGAAACACGCCAAAGTCTCCCTCTAGGATAACTTCAAAAGTCATAAAAACTTTACAATCTTCACCTTACAGATCAGCAAGATTTCAAGATTTATTTTGAATTTCAGGTACTTGTTTATTTTTTCCTTGTTTCCTTATTTATTTCAGATTTACAAGGAAAATATAAAATACAGGGTAGCTTTCGAATATGTCTGTGCTGATTTGCATACTTCTTAGGTCCACCCAGCCATCATTTAAAGTGGTATTCAACGCTATTGAAGTCCCCGGGACCAGGATTTCGCTGCCGGGATAGTTGATGGTTGTCAATGCCCTCAAGGATACTGACTAGGGGAATTGGCATTCTACCGTTACATCTCCCTTCTTAGCTTGCGTACCGGCGTACCATCCTGCCATGGAATAGAAAAGACGGTCGTGGGGGGAATAGAGAAGAGATGGGGAGGATTCGAGGAAATCTTACACGGGCTTTGTCAAGTGATCATGAGTTGAGATTACAGAGCCACTTTGAGTTTGGGGGGGCTTTACTGCACTGTACCTCTATGCGGAGTATAAGCTTAATGAACGTTCAAATCCCGTTTTCTAAATTTCACTACCCATTGCAGCCGATTTTTGTTACCGTATGGAGAGGAGAGGTCAAGAAAATATGGGTGTGGCGGTGTGTGGTGTAAGTGTACAGTACTCCATATTTTACATGGTATATGACACGGATCCATACCTCCACAGCAAAGCTTTTTGATATGCGGATCCGAAAGAATGGAGTTGTCGAAAAGGTGGCAAAAAACTTTAAAACGCGTCTCATACGGTCATACCACATACACATAGAATACTGAACAGGAACAGCTAACAAGCAAAGTATACTCGGTATAGATTCAAATCAAGATGTCGTGTTTCTCTATCATCTGTTATTAAACTTTCGAGTTAGAAACATTGAAAGAAGAATAGGTACGAGTAGAAGGATGCGGTGGCAAAGAAAGTTCTTTCCCCTTTTTGATTTAGAGCCGGTACCGAAACTCTCCATTCCCAAAGTGACATGAGTTTCTGTCGTGTGGATATTTTTACTTCCCAATTAGTCTTTTTGTATGTTGCTTCTTTCCTTCTAGAAGGCATGTTTAGAGTTGCACAAACCACAAAGGGAACCAAAACGTGCGAAATTTGGTTGGACGCCGTAATGCCAACCTGAACGCCATGAAGTATCCAAACACGAGTTATATAAATTAGGCCTAATGGGGCGATATCTTGTCATGTATAGTTACCTGGTGTTATTACAGTCAATGTACTGTAATGGAGGTGTTCTTTCTATTTTCCCTTCTTAATCTTGTCAGATATAAAATATAAGTGGAGGGGCAAAATATTCCTAATACTACAGAAATAAATTACCTAGTACGTACTACGTGGGTACAATTTCAAGGGTTCATTATTTTGGAGATCAAACAGATTAGGAATCCCATCTATAAGGATCATCAACCCGAATCGACCATTTCCAGCATATTTAACATATCATAGACCCACTTGCTCCGCAATCGGTTGAAGAGCTCGCTCATGATGTGGAGGATTACTGTAGATGTTTATTACTTACCTGATCAATCACCCTGGTGGCGGTGTGCATTTTGAAAGGGGGGAATAGACATCTACTTAGGCCCCTAGTATTATAGATATAGAATATCAACGGAAAAGAATTTGTCCTCCTGCCTGTCTACCTGGGTTGATGCCGAACAGGACTTGAGGCGACCTGAACACAGGTCATATGATAGTTTGAAAAAACATAAAAATATATAGAAAAGAAACAAAATTAGATTGATGCCATGGGGTTACGAAGTATTGTGTTACTTTCGGCTTTCCTTCCGCACATAGACTGACCTAGATCATGATGCTGTACCTGGAACTGTATGTATTATATCTAAGATTCTACTAAATGATCTGATCTAGATTACGAAGGGGAACTTGCTCGGGTGAGTTTTGAGGAAGGGAATATCTTCATGCGCCATGTAATTTCCCGATTGATGGTGTTTGATAAAGAATAAGATGATATTACAGTACATGATAGTTTGTATCATGTGGTATTATTACTAGGTAGATACCTCGTAATATCGCAGTAATATCGTATTCTGTAATACTGTATAGGTTGTTCTACAAAGATCTTAGCCCTATAGAGATCTAAAAACAAATATTATAAGGTTCTGTACAACCCTACCATCTCGCCTCATCAACCTACTCTGGGCATGTCTCTTCTCTTCTTCTTCTTCTTCTTCAAACTATTAATAGTGATCTTCTAGGCTTTCTGGACTTCTAGGCTTTCTAGAAAAGGAAGCTTTTAACTGAAAGATGTTTGAAATATAGCCTAGTATGGTGTAGTTCAATTATTTTAATCAGTATAAATAACTAACGGATACGGGATATCTAGCCTAAGTAATCATTCGTATAGTGGGGGTAAAGGTGCTACAATCTAATGACTCGCAGCCTCGCATTCTTAGTAATTTTTAATTGGTCTCGCTTACAACAGAACCTAAAGTTGGGTTGAGAAGGAAAAAAGTGGAAGGCAAGAAAGAAATTTTTTCACTTTTTTCATTTTATGGAGAACTTGAAAATTTTTCCATTATCATCTTTTCACTCGACCTTGCATCTGCAAATATTTCTCTTGGACCTTTTCTTCACTTCTATTAATTTGTATATACGTAAATACGAATGGATTCATAAAGAACTTTTCCTCCTACCTACCAGTGGCAACCACCTTACAAAATATGCAATAATATACCTACTATGTCAACATGCGGCGGCTACAGTATATGATCGGGGAATCTCCATTTTCTCAGTACCAATCGTCGCGAACGAGTTCAACTGGTGGGCCTTGCTGAAGGATTAAACCTAGCATCAGCAATCATCTAATCTCCCCAAAACAAAACAACTATCGAGAAACGAGAACCGAATCCAATAATGCATGTCATGCACTGCACTGCTGAGCTTTCCGAGTCGTCTTGCAGAATCGATAATAACAGACAGAGGTTGAGAATACGGTAGTAGCATTATCGACTTCCCAGAAAGTATGCATATGTTGAAAGAAGTACGAAGTACGAACCAAAGACATTCAATAATGTATGTCGATAATGACTGGGTACCTTTTTCTGTTACATCACATCACAATACTACGCCATTTCAGCCTCTTCCTATATACTTCGTGCATCCAGCTCCTCCAAACTCCTTAGGGCACGGTGTTGTATGCCAACCATTGTAATATAATCCCTATCGACAAAGGTTTACAACACAAATCCGAGAAATCGAATTTTCACTGCATACTTTCACCCTAGGAAAAACCCACTGGTTGAACAAACAGAAGCCGGTTTCCACAAAATTAATATTATACAAATCACAACATCACACATGGGAAGAGTTTTCACTTGGTTCTAGATTTGCTTAGACTTTTTTTTCTTGTTTTCTTTTGGTTTCTCTACCCCTCCATCCTACTCACTCAACAATTGGGTTTTCAGCAAAACCACTTATACAAGTGGCCATCTCGTCACCTCATCAACTTCTGAGCTTAGGGTCCGTGTGGATCACACCAAGGGTCTATGCAGGAAGCTATTCTCCAATTTCTGTTTTCTGCATGTCATCATCCATAGGCAAATTTTTCCTTCGGAGTCTAATGCCGATTATGAGGGGAAGATGTATGCGTTTATGTATCCACGTATTTCTATCTAGTGTCATTTTGCATACTTCTAAGCAAATAGTACAAGGTACTGAAGCTTTAGGTGCAAGGGAGTTGGTTTTCAACAATTTTCTTTTTCAAGCATGAGGGGAAGACAGCAAAGAATGTTGGGCGGCTTAAATGATGAATATCCAGATAGGGACAGCTTATGTCAATAGACATGTGATGTGAACTGGACGAATATTTTAGTAGATGCTTCGTGTTTTCTGAAAGCCGTCAAAGAAAGAACTTTTTTTTTTTTTTTTTTTTTGCTAGTGTGTGTGCGTTGTGTTATACCCCTGATGTCGCTTGCGTCTTGAGGGTGTGGAGTGCATGAGCTAGCAATTTTTGAGCATTGGATGCTTATGAGTATAATGTGCTTTGCTGTACTGCACTGTATGTGTGCGTCTATGTCGGGAGGAGGGGCTATGGGTGTTCATCATGTATCCAAAAAGCATAATCTCACCACTTCCTGTTTCGATTCATCTGCGCCTCCCGCAGGAAATCCAATGACTAGTTTTTATATAGTATGACTTCACATCCATGGTACGATCGATTTTCCGGGGAGGTCGCAGGGAGGAGGGTCTTGAAGTTTACTATAAGTTCACTTCCGTTTGTCACAAAAAGATACATTCATGTATATGGGCTTTGGCCAGACGCCGTCACAAACCACATTTTCAATTTCTTGGTACTATACTATAGGCTTCTACTTAAAGAACATAAAATATTATCTTCCAACTGCAAATATGAGGGAGATGATATCCTTGCCCCCATTCTCCACAAGATCGACATAGCATGTGCATCCTCCCATTTAAACCTTTCAATGCGTCTCCAATAAATCAAGGCCATACAATTTCTATACATGTTCTTCGATCCACCCACCTTCTGCCACAATGCCATCTTTGTATTCTATCCTTACCTAATCATGTTATGTTGGGTGGCGAACTGGCGGAGCTGAATCTCCTATTTTATAATGAATGACTGAATGAATGAAGTTTCTAAATTCTAATGAACGAAATTCCAGTGTGTGCGGTATCGTGTTTGCTAATCTAGTCTACTCGGAATATGACTGGGTTTGAATATCTGTAACGTATGTATAGTATAGTATGTATTGTGTGTTCTTTGATGGTACAGTATGTGTGGAATATGGAAGGTGATTTGTTGTTTATGGTATGGTACATGGTAATGTTGATAAATTGTTGTATTTTGAATTAGAAGGGGTGTTTTGGGGTAGGTTTGGGGGGTCGGCTTGCTTTTGTTTTTGATGTTATTTTGGTTTTGTTTGGTTTGAGTGATGGTATAAGGGAGAAGATGGGTAGGGTGAGAGGGTAGGTAGCAGGGGAAGATAGATTATGAGATGCATGAGATGGATGGAAATTATTTTAGGTATGCATATATATAAAGATCGGTAATGAAAAGCTCAGTATCACTACAGTAAATACATTAGTGATGGATTTTTTACCTGATGTTGCATATTGTGTATGTTATGTTATACCGGTATGATATATCTACAATATGATTTGATTGTGATTTTACTTATGAGTAGAATCTTTCTTTCTTATCTTGTTTTATTTCGTCTTGTGTTTCTTTTGAATTGTAGGGGAGGACTTCGTGGTTGTTTATGAATAGTTGTCGGTTGTTAGTACTGTACTGGTTTATTCATGGATTTGGGTGTGGTGATATGGTGGTGAAATTTACTTTCAGAGAAGAGGTGAAATCTAGATGGATTGGAAGTTGGTAAGTTAAGTACTGGACTTATTTGTTTATATCTATTTGTTAATATTTGCCCTTTCATTTTCTTATAAGCGGGATGGAGTAGGTAGATTCTTCATGGTAGGTAAAAAAGGAAGGAAGGAGCCTGGAGGGGAATTTCGGTACTTGGATTGAAGTACTGTTTTATGGAGAAGGAGTCTTGTATGTGTTTAGGATTTCTGTTGGATGTGTGTATATACAGTATATCTCCCTTTAGATGTGTGAGGGATAGCATTGATGTATTGATGGGATGTATATCGTTGTGTATGATAATATAAATGTGTGTGTGTATGTGTGTTTAAGGGAGAAGGAAGGATTCGATGATTGGGTTTGTCGTCTGATATCTTTTCGTCTCATTTTATATATCTCATCCTACATCTCACATCCTATGTCTCATTCTAAAGTTTCATCGTATCTCTCATCCTATATCCCTCATTCTATATCTCGTCCTAATATCTCATCCTAAACTCACGTCCTAAACTCACATCCTAATCTACCACCCTACATCTCTCATCCTAAATCTCCCACCCTACATCATAAACTCATCTAACCACCTCTCTTCATCCTCCCTGCTTAATATGTTCTGACGTCTCTCTGCTCTGGTCCAATGGACTCACAGTTAAGCTACCATTCTTAATCTGATATGGATTATCAAAGGATTAAGTCTTCACTCCTCTCTAATAAAACAGTATACACTACATCTCCAACCTTACTAGTACATTTCAAATCACCAATAAGTGCTCAAATCCATCAGCACTTCGCATTTCAAAAATCTACAACAACATCAATGTTTAATTGATCTTATACAGTAGCTCCAGAATCAAATGTATTGAATTGAATATTACCTAGAATTTGTACGTTGTGATTATAATGAAATTTGGAACAATTGTTTGTTAACTGGAAGGAATTCATATATAGGTAGATATTGTGCTATGGATCTATGGTGATAGATTTATTACACCCATGGATGGTTCTTGATTTATATATATATATCTTCATATCTTTCTTACTTTGGCTACCTAGTACCTGCCTATCTAAGTATCCTCCCCGTCCCCGCCCTCCCATCACACCACACCACACAATCAAATCATTTACCTTTACACCTTGACCCTCCCTATACCCATCTATTTACCATCCCCCCCAAAAAGAAATTCCAACAAAACTAATACCCTAACCTACCCAACTTCCCCAAAAAGCAAAACCCTAGCTACTCGCACTCACACTCATATCTAATTAGATTAGCCCCTAACTCCCCTTCAATCAAAGTATTTAACAAATCAATTATTCATTTATATGAACTCCATATATATATATTCTGTCTCTACCCTCAAATACACTTCCACTTCCTATCCCAATTCCTATTCTCCAATTTCCTAATCTCATCCTCGATTTCCCATCCTTCCACCAAGAATACTCATACTCACTCACATACACACCATCCATCCATCCGTTCACCCATAAAGTCATGCATCCCACACTAAAACCCCACCAGTCTGGTGAGTCTTTACACAAAACCCCCGCTACCCAACCCAACAAGTAAATCACCAGATCCCATGATTCCCATTCCATCACATCCCACTCCATCCATCACCCCCCTCAGCTAGCAACACACCAAAAGTAGCAAAATCAAAATACGACAATACTTCACTTCCGCATCCCTCCCTCCCTCTCCCTTCCTACACAACCATCCACGTCCGATTCAATTCAACTTACAAGAAAACCCAAGGCAGACAAGATAAGATAAACCAGTCAATCACAAGCTTTAAGCTATCGATTTCAAATCAGAAATCAGAACCAAATTTCAAAACAGAACCACACAAAGCACAAGGCAAATCACAGCTCGCAAGCACAACTCGCAAGGAAACAAGGAGCCCAGGAGCAAGATACTGTAATGTATATAGTATGAGTCTGTCTTCAAGAAAAACAATCAACCACAATACCATATCCAAAATCATAATCAAAACACAGCAAGCGACTTGCGACTTTAAGATTTATAAGATTGAAGATGAAAATTTAAAAGTTATCATTTAGAAAAATAGCATACGAGTTGAGAGCATAAGTGCATGAGAATCATATAAAAAAAAGCACAAAAGCACAAGGCTCCAAAAACCCCCTAAATCGAATCAATCCCAATCAAACAAAAATACCAAAGCAAAATCCAATTCCAAATCCAAATCCCACTCCAATTTCATAGTTACTCCTAAGACCATAGAAAAGATGAAGATTGAATGGTCAAGATGCCATGTATTGTGTTAGGTTGTATTTGTAAATGTGAGAGAGAGAGCAAGTAAGCAAATTTGATATGTCGAAAGGTATATGTAATGTAATGTAATGTATGTTGATGGGCATTGGCATTGCGTGAGAGACTAGGCTGAGCTGTAAAAATGGTGGAAAGAGATTTACTCCTTCATCTCATCTTTACATAATTCGATGGGAAGTTACCTGATTTTGTACCGATTATACCAGACCTATTACTCAAATTAGTCTTTATCATCCACTGTAAAACCACAACTTTCAGAAGTAATGCGCATCATTCGTCTCCTCTGCCCCTACTCAAGTAAAGAAATGTTTGATGGAAGAAAGAAAACCTACCACCAGTCTGCATCACTATCGGTCTTCTTGGTAACCTGGATGATATCACCCTTCTTGAAACCTAAATCCCCAGGTTGTTCCGCCTCAAAAGTAAACAGTGCTATCGCCTCATCTTTTTTCAACGGCCCTGTTTTATTTGTCGGTATGAACTTTGGTTTTGGCGCTGCCGGTCTGCCTGGCCCAACCTTCCGCGCCGCCGGTGCATCCGTATACACATAATCATCATCAAACGTGGTTCCCGCGCGAGTTCGTCCTGTGTTTCCTGCTGGTGGTCTGTCATAGATATCGTCGGCCCATGTCGATGCTCGTTTTGGACCTTCGCGGAAAACATAGTCGTCGGGAGAGCCTTGTCCCATTCCAGTATCTGATCGTCTCACACCCTCGCCATATGCGCTTCCTCTCCGGCCTTCCCAAACTACATCATCATGTCGCTCATCATAAACCGGAACATCATTATATAGCCCATCGTCGACTCCAACTCCCGAGAAAACTCTCGAATTCAAGACATTCATTAATGGTTGAGCTTGCGGTGGCGGTCGCACAGCACCACCCAGCAGTTCTGCTGCTGTAAATCTTCTCGAGTATAATTTCTCATTCGCATCTCTCCGCTCAATGATCGCACTTCCCTCAATACTAACACCTGCAAAAAGTCCCTTCGTCTTACTGTAACTGAACACTCCTGCTACACCCTTCAAACTTGCTGCTCCAGCAGCCTCGGCATTGCGACCTATAGGACCAGCCGCAATACTTACGTTGCCTCCGAGTGTTAAAGATCCGGCTTGTGAGAATGTACGCACGGCTGCCGCATCGTTAAGTATAAAAACGAAATCTGTAAGTTCGAATCCAATTTGTCCACCGAATCCGCCGCCGCCGATGCCGATTGCTGAAGGTGCGGACCAGGAGCCGTCCGCGAGACGCGCAACTACGACGCCATTACCGTATCTTCCAGAACCTAGGAAACCAGCTTTTAAAACGGTGACAATTGCTAGACCCTGTGTTGCGCGACATTGATTAGTGTGTGCAGATGGAGGGGGCTGGGTGGACAGGAAGGGTAACGAACTTTTGCTTGTGCGAGAACATGCGGTGGAATAATTTTATCGGGTCCAAAAGCTTGTCGTGGGTCAACGAAGGATGCTAATATCTTGCCACATTTTTTGCATTCCGCTGATAGATAATCATGTCAGTATAAAGATTGTTCGATATGGCGTTATTGAAGAAAGGTATATTGAATGATATAACTTACACGCCATAGACGTCGGAAGCGGATTGTTGAATCCCAATGGCATTTTGAATATCTACTTTACTTTATTCAGTATTGAAGTATATTGAACTTGTTGTGAAGTTGTAGATGTAATGTGATAGGTATTGAAGTGATTTGAACTTCCTGCCCTGTGCCGCACAATAAGTGGAATCTGCCTATGTAACTCAAGTCGTAAGGTTTATACTAATAACTAATGTAAACTTTAGAAATATTTAAGTGTGGGGTATATTCTGCTGCGAACTACGTAACCAGGATAGTTTGAATATAGATTTTATGAGTACCTAGTAGATTGGTTAAGTTATTTTATAATATATCTTCTTATTATTTTCAAAAAATAAGGGAAAATATAAGGAAATTCAATAGAAGAAATGGTAGTAGATAATAAGAAGTGAATTCAAGAAGTATAGGTATGCAAATGCCAATATCTAAAGAGATTCCGATTTGCCATGTGTTGACGTCTTGTTTGTGAGGTATAGGTACCTACCTGTACCTAGGTAAATACTCTATTGGTTTGAATGGTTGCCCGTTAGAACTAACCGTGCGCCTAGAGAATAAAATTCTCGGGGCTACTAGGTTCTTCAAACCTAGTGCGCGACACCAACTTGCAAAGTACAGCAACTTTTTTTTAATAATTATACAAACTTCTCAATAACTTTTGAACCACAACACTTATAAATATTCTAAAGAAACAGAATAATCAGAAATCTTAAGCTGTATATTTCTTGTACTGAGAGTTTAAAATTATATCCAACTTTACAAAAGCTATATCAAATATTGTTGTAAAATTGTAAATTTGATTTAAAAAAACTGCTTAGTAATCTTGTTGATTTTTGTTAGTACTTTTTGAACATTTTGCTTTTTACTTTCAACTTTTAAATTATTGATTATATGAATTACTTTTGTACATAAAATACATTTGTATACTAATAATAAACTTTTTTCTAAGCAAAAAGAAAAAAATCCATTGAGTGGTTGTAAAGTTATTAAGAAGTGAGTACATTCATGTGTGTATTCATTGTGTACTGTAAAAGTTGGTGTACTTTGCAAGTTGGTGTCGCGCACTAGGTTTGAAGAACCTAGTAGCCCCGAGAAATACTTTTCTCTAAGCGCACGATTAAGTCGGACTAAAGGTTGAAGCTTATTTCCGTGGCGTGGCTGAGTACATAGCCTCTTTGTTATCTATCTCTCATCAATCAAAATTACGAGTCAATTAATTAACATTTTCACTACATACCGGTATATTCATAAAATACATACTTGTACTCCAACAACATACTCAACAACTATCGTATTATATACCAGTTTGAAACCTCCTAACGAATCAAATAAACTTTACAAATACAACTTACCTCATTATTCCATAAAGAAAACCGATATACCTTTCTTTACACCTCTTTAGCACAAGAATCTCGAAACACACACATCAAACAAGAAGCCCCCCAAGAGGCCCACCCATATCCTTCTTCTCTTACAAACCAATTTCTACTCTAGCCATCTACATAGAGAAAGAAACACTAAAGCAAACAAACAAAGTTCAACATGTCGGAAGCATACGAACGCGAACGTCAAAACAATGCCCGCCTCAGCGAACTTTCAGCAAAGGTAACGGCTTTGCGCGGTGTTACAGTCGATATATATGATAATGCGAGGGCACAGGATGTTATTGATAATACCGTATGATTCCTATTGCCATCCCATACCGATTTCCCATTTTCAATATGGATTCCCTGTACGAGGCATCGTAGGAAGTAAATGTATTCACTAACACATATCAGAACGATACATTTACTAGCATGTCGGCTTCTCTGAAAGGTTCCGCAGGTCGGCTCACACGTATGGCGGGGCAGGGCAATAAGGTTGCGATATTCAAATTGGCGGGGATGATTATAGGGGGCGTGATGGCTTTGTGGTTTCTTTGGGGATTGTTTGTGTGATTGGAACCGCGGCGCAACTCGGAAAGGAGACTGGATGAGCAGAACCGAACAAGAAATAACGATGTAGGATTGGAACCGCAATGGAGTTCAAATGACATATGGGAAGGAGTCGGGAATTGATTGTAATATATGGTTTGGGTACACATTCGCGCACTTTGGCATAGCAATTGGCGTTAGGAATCGCATGGATACAGCAGGTTGCTCACTTTGCTATAAATTTGGCCGCCCATCGAGCAATCGAGGACGTTTGATGCACGGTAATTTACGTCAGTGCAGATAGAGTATATACATGTTACTTTATAGTAGTATACAAACAAGGCTGCATTGGTAAACTCATGTCATTCACGAAATAATCTATGTTCATTTGATCCCATTATTATCCCATTATACATACTAGACACTTTTCCTTACTGCCACACGTTTGAGAATAAATCCTCACCACCAGTCGCAAATCCAGTCCCTGAGGGTTTAGCGGAAGAATTTGCATTCGCGGTGGGCGCTGCTGCACTGCTCCAACCTCCAAAATCGTCATCGGGCGCAACTTTGGTTGGGCTTGGTATTGTGTTAAATTTCCCCCCGCCGCCAGGCACTATACTTTGATTTGCTAGCCCTCCTCCCCATCCACCGAAATCTCCTGAACTAGTTTGGGGTGGTGGTG
Source organism: Rutstroemia sydowiana (assembly GCA_000812895.1). Classification (NCBI taxonomy): domain Eukaryota; kingdom Fungi; phylum Ascomycota; class Leotiomycetes; order Helotiales; family Rutstroemiaceae; genus Rutstroemia; species Rutstroemia sydowiana. The sequence goes on along the minus strand of JWJB01010094.1, from coordinate 11,845 downwards.
CAGGTTTATTGAATGCAGGGCTAGTCTTAGTCGCACCCCATGCATCATTCGATCCCCAAGCATCGGAATTACCCCAACCACTGCTCATAGCAGGCGCAGCCAGGGGGGACTTGTTCACAGTTGAAGCTGTTGGGCTAGAAAGGTTGAAAACAGATGACTGTACTGGTGGGGACGCAATAGTCTGCATCGGTGGAGAGGACATCATTGTCTGGGGAGCGGGTGTGGAAAAATCGAACAGATCCCCCAAAGAAGAGCTCGCATTAGTTCCTTGTGGAGCCGGGGCAGAAGACCCGGGTGCGGAATCAAATGCACCGAAACCGCTAGATGAGCTGAAGGTCCTAGAAGCCTGCGGTGGTGCAGGTGCGGCCTTTGGTTTTGTATCGAAGAACCCACCGCCACTGAGTGGTGGAGATGAAACTGGAGGTGCCGAGGCTCGATTGGAAAGATTACCAAGATTAGAAAACGCGGAAGGTTTAGGTGGAGATTTAGGTTGGCTCGAAAAGCTCAAGCTGCTAAACGCATCATTCATGCCTCCGAATGACGATTGTTGGGGTGAGTGTTGTGGCGCAGATTGCATGCCACCAAATGATCCGGAGCCGCCAAATGACCCAGATGATCCATGCGATATCTGTGATGTTTGTTGTTGAGGCTGAGGTCGAGGGGTAGTCGCATAAAGCGACAGAATTGATTGCTTCAAGTCTGGTCTTGACTGCGAACCAGGAGCTGGTGTTGTGCTCGATGGTCGGCTTGGGGGAGTTGCCTCTGTCCCGAAAAAGTCTAATCCTAATAGAGAATCTGCAGGCTTTGTTTGTTTTGGGGGAGCAGGTTCTGACTTCGGCGCTGGCCTCGCAGGTCCGGCAGTAGTTGCTCTTGGAGGTGGTGAAATAGTGTCACCAAAAAGATCCTGTTGCGGTGCACTGACTGGGGTTGAACGTTGACTCGGTGGACCAGCTGCCCTTTGGGATGTTGACCTTTCTAAGGCATGTTTCTCTTTCACGAGACCGAGTGGTATGTCATCATCTCCCTCTACATCTAAGGTAGATGGATCTGGGATTCCACCTTCCATAACCCACCTTTTCGAGTCGTATTTGGTCCTGATAAAGTTCTCAATTTTGGCTTCGGATGGTACGTGTCCTGGTGCCAATTTTGCTTCCCAGTATTTGTTTGCTCTTGCATTTCCCCATTTTAATACACTTTGTACTTGTTCATCCGTCCAAGAATCCAAATCAACGGACTTCACTCGGCTTATATGTGTCCCCATTCCACGATGTATTCCGGAGCATCGAATGCATATGAAAACGCCTAGATTCCAGCTTGCCCATCTTGGATCTGCGACAGTGGCATTAGAGAATAAACTCCTAAGCAAGTTATGACAAGATGTATAACTTACGTTTGTTTCTTTTACAATCAACACATATCTTATTGCATTCAAGTTTCAACAAACTTTTGATAGTCTGTGTGTTTTGCGCAATACGTTCTGCTTGAGGGTTGACTGGTCTGCGCGACATAACTTTTCTTCACCGAAAGAAGATTTATTTGTGAAATGATGGATTCGGAATCACTTCAGGTGATATTGTGTTGCAACTCGATAAAGTGAAAGCGGTGATTATATTATTGTTGTTGTCCTGACTTGAAAGGAAGGGTTTCTGATAAGTTCCATATGTGCCCACTCACGTTGACACACACATTAATATGTGGCTATATTAATTATTTGGGTGGGGATAATCAAAAAGGTGGGAACTAGAATAAATAAATGATACCCAATACGGATCTGTATCTAGTAGGTACCCGTAGTACTTTTCGCCACAGCTTGGAACAAATAAAGTTTGAAATTGTCTATTTCTATTTGCTGTGTGATTTTGAAGGAGGGAGAGGGAGGTTACACAAGGTTCCCTAGTATCTTCATAAGCCCTCGTCATCATTGGTGGGGGAGAGCGGTAGAACTGCCTAGGTAGTAAGTTAAGTGCTGTGCCTGGTATCTAATGAGGAATCAATGATGTATTCCAAATCGACTGTGTGGCTGATGCATTTAATGTTGCCGTTGCCCATGTCAAACTTACAAAGGAATTCAAATCTTTACTTTTAATACGAGATCAAGTTCATATCATATAATCACTTCATTCCATCATAAATACTCTTCATGCGCATCCCAACTTTCCCTACTATTGTTCGAACATTCTATACAATTAGCAATTACACAACATCTCGCCTTCCAACTCAATATAAAGCTTTACAGCCCTTCACTCGTGGCACTGTTCTAAAATCAATGCCAATTCTTCCTTTCTTATCGAGTTTCTTTACAACTTCCAGTTCTCAAAATATGTCTTACCCAGTTCAGAAATCTGATGATGAATGGCAAGCTGTTCTCTCCAAAGGTATTGTACCTTGATATTACCCCGCCACCCCTCACATTTCACTTTACCATACGCAACTCACTAACATTCCTTATAGAACAATTTCGCGTCCTCCGAAAGCAAGGCACTGAAGCACCCTACATTGGTAAATACGACAAGCACATGCCTGAAGAAGGTGTATATACATGCGCCGGCTGCGATGCCCCATTGTACAAAGCTTCACACAAATTCAAATCTGGTTGTGGATGGCCTGCATATTTCGACAATATCCCCGGCGCAGTAACAAGACATACGGATAATACGATTGGTATGCAGAGGATTGAGATTGTATGCTCCAATTGTGGTGGTCATCTAGGACATGTATTTAAGGGAGAAGGTTACCCGACACCAACCGATGAGAGGCATTGTGTCAATAGTGTCAGCATGAAGTTTTCACCGGAGGATAAGGTGGTTGATAAAGCGGTTGCTGCGCCGGCTGAATCCGCACCAGCAGAGAGCAAGGCTTGAAATGGTTGCGATATGAAAGTGTTGGATGTGGCACATCCAGTGTAATATTTATCATCAGAATGGATGTGTACAATTCTAGTCTCCTCCTTTATGCAATCAAATAAAAAGCTTGGGGTCACCTAGAGCGTCTTCTATTTCCATTGCAGTGCTTCTAAATTCCAGTCATAAACTCTGTATCCGAACGAGTAAATACTTTTTGGACCTCGGCACGAAGTAAGAAGGAGGCCCTGGTGGCCCTTTTCAACTTAGAGCGTTTGATAAGGACATTACTCTCATCGTGTCGGAACTGGGCACAAATTCAATACGATAACTCTCGTTAAATGAGTTCGGTGAAGCTTTTTTTTCTATGAAATCTCAAGTGAGTAGATCTGGCAATAAATCCGAGTGGATGTTTCCTTGCAACAGATTAAGTTTTCTGCAATGAGGTTACAATAGAGAACAAATACATATATGATTATCACATCTTCAATTACACCAAGTGAATCTTGATTTTGTTAAGACAGCCTTTATCTTGGAGTAGTTAGAGGTAGGAGATGCATCGCACGACCGTTTGCTGAGCTATACAACTTATTGTATCGGTATTGGGAAGGTATCTGCCTACCTGGTACGGATCCGTAGGGTCATTCTTTCCTATCCTGGCTACCGAGCTCCAACCACTACAGAATCACAAACTCCAACCTCAAAATGACTATACATAATCATAACTCTCTTGTGCGGTGGTGCGACGGGTGCAATAATAAGTAGTCTTGTACGCCTTAGTATTTAGAAATTCTAAAAATTGACTAGGTATCTCAATTGTTGTTGACACCGTCCTCTCCAGAATGATCATCTAGATAGGTCCCAAGGGCAAGTGTTCGATAGATCTTGAAACGCACGTACAACATTGCTGACTTCATCAAGCAGCAGGTTTGATTTATATGCTACACAAATTTTCGAGTACCACAGCCACCTATCGTATTCCAAAAACTACTGTATTCCGAATATCTAGTTCCTGCCTCGCGAGGACATTTCAGTCGATTTTCTTCTTTTACATCAACACATCAACTTCTCACGATGCCTACTCCTGCCTACTTTTCCAAATATCCTCCTTTTCCCTCCAACATCCCCACCGTAAAGCTTCCTATCCTCTCTTTTGCAAAGCTCCTAGCCAATGACGAACATGAATCCAATGCCATCTTTGAAGCTAGTCGAGCCATGGGGTTTTTTATGCTCGATCTATCTGATTGTCCGCTAGGCAAAGAAATCTTAACAAACACAGAGGCAGTCTTCAATTTGAATGAAGAATTATATGATCTTCCCACAGAAGAGCTTCTAGCTTACCGTGTCAACCTTCTTGTTTCAACCTTCGGGTACTGTGTCCCAACTTTCTATTATCATTTTTCATTCTTTATGATCTTACAAGTCCACTCATGGCTAATGCACACATGTAGTTATAAACGACTGGGATCTACGAAAATCGAATCTGGCCTCCCAGATCGCGTGGAAATGTACAATATTGGCCGTGATGCCATGACTGGCGTAACTGCACCACTCCCAAACCCAGCTTGCATTGAACGCGCACGCCCACAACTGAAAATATATATGGAACAGGCTCATGGAATTGTACAGCTCATTTCCGAACACGTGGAGAAACATCTGGGTCTTGAAAAGGGAACGATGATTAAACTCCAGTCCTTCACAGAACCAAGTAGGACATGTTTGAGGCTGTTGAGGTACCAGGCGCAAGTGAGTTAGAGCTGTCCTCGCTTCTTGTCAGTTGCTTGTACTCCGGAATTCACAAATATTGTTGGCTCTGATGATGAGTTGTTACATTTTCGAGATTGGTTACCACTTTATCACATATGCTGCATTCTCCCACGGGGCAGCCTTCCTCCATATCGTTTTGAGCTAACCATCAACCAGCCCCCCGATGATCGCCGCACCGCTTTGTTTGGCCACACTGATTTCGGTACTACCACTATTCTATTCAATGTGACTGGCGGCCTTCAGATCCTTACGCCTGATGCGGGTAAGTAGCATCAACAATAAGTCTTCATGTCTATGTCTGCCCTTTTCACCGGGCAGTGGCCCATTAACCACTATCAAAACGTCGGATTATTCCAATTTCAAATTAGTTCTCAAATTAAATAGACCCACTGATGCATCTTCATTGGATAATTATCTACATAAGCTTTTCGTTATTGACATATTTGATTGTAAACTTGTTGGTCGTTCGGTTACTTTCACTATCTTTTCGGCTCATCTCACCAACCTGCAATTCAAAAAGAGCTAACCGACTTCATATGACCAGACCCCTCCCTTGAATCTTCCTGGGCCCACGTTAAGCCCCAACCATCAACCTGCATCGTCAATTTCGGCGACGCAATGGTTGAATGGACGGCGGGTATCCTTCGCTCTAACATGCATCGAGTAATATGTCCTCCCGGGGAACAGGGAGCCGTCAGCCGCTACAGCGTTGCATATATCGCACGGCCAGTCAATAATGCTTCTATGAATCGTCTAGCACCTCCAGCGTATTCCTCTTTCATACCGCCGGTCGTGGAGGGTGAGGAACCAGATACAGATATGAATGCTGTAGAGTGGGAGAAATATAAGCTCCCAGGAATTAAAGAGGGGAAGGATAATGCGAGAAGTAGAGGGGGAAGACCATTTAAGATCCCGGAAAAGGAGGAGGTCCTTGAAGCGAACGCTGTTAAGGTGTGAGTGTGTTGATACCGAAATATAGCTAGCAATGAGTGTCTTGCAGGCTACCTTCTTCATTTTAACTAGTTGTTCCTTCGCATTTTCCCAATTACCAAGCGAGTGATCAATTTGACAAACATACCTACTGCATTCTGCACAGTTTGTGAGTTCAGAACGGGTCATGAAATCCACGCTTTTAACATTCTTCTACGAGATACCAGATTTTGATTTCAATAAATTTACCGGCAAAAGATGCTTTGCAGGAGGTAGACCGTAGGTAACTTTGAAATGGAATACTTGCTACTGAGTGGGAAGAATCAAGATAATGACAATATTCACTACTACCGTAGATTCTACCTGAGTTGGATTCCATCCGAATAAACCAATCACTCGCAGTACCATGGTATGGTTTTGAATCGCGGATATGGCAGAATGACTAGTGATTCACATATATGAAAACTAATACGGCGCCGGAAGTCAGGTTTAAGTACTGCTAACACATTAACATGACCACTTACAGTAGATCAGATTCGACCACTATGGTTTCATCAAACATATAAAACCCTCTATCCCCAACCTCTGAATCCCAACATATCCTCCCAATCTCCAACATCACAAAAACAACCAGAACCTACTTACAGCATCCCAAAACCATGTCTCCAAAAAACACCAAAAGCCAAATCATAATCCCCGCAGAGCTCATCACCGCATGTGAAGCTTTGGTACAAGCCTACACCAACCATCTAAACAAACTTACCGAACGACGCAGAAAATGGGAACAACAGCAATGTCTAGATAGACAAGAAGAGAAACGCGATAAGAGAGAAGAAGAGCTTTTGAAACAGAGGATAGCTCGTTATGAGAACAAACTCTTTGGTCAGGAATCGAAACTATCGGTATCGTTGCTGAAGAAGAAATTTGGAAATAGTGAGATGAGAGAGAAGATGACGGGACGAAAAGGTGATAACTTGAGAGAGATGAAGGAAATAGGTGATTGGGAGAGGGAGGAGAGGAGGAAGAAGAGGGAAATTAGGGAAGTGGAGGCGAAGAGATTGTTGGAGGGGGAGGAGAGGAGGTTGCAGGAGTTGGGTTTGGAGGTGCAGAGGTTGAAGGAGGGGTTACCGGGGGAGATCAAGGATCGTTTGGTTTTGAGGGTGGATTGGGGGGCGTATGCTTTTGATAGGGATGAATGATGGGATGGTGGGAGTTTGAGGGGGTTGAAAATTGTAGTGGTGGATTTTTGAAATCATGATATTGATGATGGTGTAGCTTAGCATGTGTTTATAGATGACCGGCAATGGATTTTTTGTTACTTTTTGTTGTGGAAGGAAGTTGTTCCCCCCAATCAAGTAATTCCTATTCCTTCCTTCTTTCTTTTATATCTAACCCCCCCCTGGTGCGATTTCAAACCGCCACTAACGGAGCTAACAAACTATCACCACTTAAACGCAATTTGATTTTAATTCCTATCTTCTAAGATTTTCGCTAGGTAAGTATTAATTGAGATTTCGAAACTCAGAATCTAAAACCTATAATCATGATAAAATAAATAAACAAGTCATAAATTAAACACTTTAATGTAAAAATAGTTTTGTTGCACCCACTGGCGGGGATTTCTCTTCTTCTTTCCATAAACTGCTTCCTGTTGTTCATTAATTGGTTGAAGAGTTATGCTGTTCCTCCTCTCTCAAATATACTAGATTATGCTTATCCTGTACTGTGCTATCCTGGTCCTGATTCATTCTTGATCTATCATCTCCTGTTCCATAGTCCAAAAAAAGGAAATCTCCTTATCCTATCCGTAAGTAAAATTATATGATCATAATATTTAGTGGCTGATCAAAAGATGAATGAAGCATTTAATTACTACATCATGATCGATAATATTAATAGCCTACTTAACTCAAAAAGTCAAGCACTGATCTGAGAATAACTTCAACTCAATCTAAATTAATCTGATTTTACAAGGTCTTCTCTTATTCCATCCTAGTCTAGCATTAGACTGATCTGTCCTGTTCTAATACTTCTTGGTTTAATTTGCGCCTATCCTGCTATATCCTCTTAAGCTCGACGCTAATATAGGATGGGACTTTGAGAACACTGTGCTAAGCGAGGTAGCGACGTCGAGGTCTAATGTCAAGTTGATTTATCTAGCGCTCCTTGGCATATTGAGATCTAGATTCAGCTGTACTTCCCAATATTAAAAGGTTGTTTATGATGGAATATTGGGACTGCTGGTGCTGGTACTCCCGTACGGTGAGGTTGTATGGCAATGGCATGTGTATAGTTACCACCTCCTATCCCGCCGATTACCTTAGATGTACATGAATCACGAATCTACCATATTGAACTCTTGTTTTGTAACATTATATCTGTATTGACATGCAAACATACTCATTCCAATAGTCCAAGTATTCACATTGGCCTTCAAATAAATGGAATAAATGTATATATCAAGATTCCCATAATAAATATCAATCATTCACACATTGCAACAATATCATTCTTGTACAAACAACTTGCGATTCCTAAATTATTGGCGTGATTCCCATAATAATTGTACGGCTAGATGTATCTAGTATTGTGAATAATGATGGTAGCGCTATCATACTAGGAATACCTTCATCTATAAATAAAGGTTCCTTCCTCCCTACCTTCGCTCCCTTAACATAAGAAAACAAACCAATCAACGACTGATATACGTGTATTTATTACAATACCAAAGTAATGCCAATAAAGCAAATCGAGATTCAAAACACAATCGAACAACAAGAGCAAAACTCAGACTATCTCTTCACGGCATCTCAACATTAGTATAAACACCACCAAAATACAAAAGTAGTTTCTACATCATCCAACCATAACAATGAACGAAAAATCAACCCCGAAGTGGACTGAGGAGGATCCTACATACGATCACGATCACGAGTTCCTCGCACTGGAAGACAAAAGATCCAGATACAAGGATGAAAGCATTAGGTACCAGCGCGAGAAGGAGAGGCGTCACTACGAAGCCAAGAAAATCCAAAGACGAGCGATGGAAGAGCGCAAGCGCCAGGAGAACGTTTTTCACAGAGTTTTTTCAAGTGATGCAAAGAGAGAGAAACGACTTGCTGATTTGGACTCACGTGAGAAAAGGGAAAATGAACTTCTTGAATTAAAGAGAAACGCAAGCGAAGAGAGACTTCAGAGACTACATAGAGACTATAATGAAGCAGAGGATAAATATAACAAAAATATGGAGCACTATTCTGCAGAAGAGAGCTCTTCGGGTGGTTCCCGTGATACGGATGGATATGATGGGTTTTTGGAAGGTGGTAAGTAAAGACGAATCGTATGGGGTGAGTATTTTTATGGGTTATAGCTAATGATGTAATAGAGAAGAGCTATGAGACTCAGATGCTTATGCGCAAACTACACGGCTTTAACGGTGGCTCTGAAAGGTGGATCAAAGACAGTGAAGAATACTAAAGGGACCCAAATGGTGGAAAAGCAGAAAATGGTTCATATGGATGTACGGAGATGCAGAAGTGGAGGAGCGAGATGAACCTGAGAAGTTGAGGAATGTTGTGGTGGAATGAATAGTTCTGTGGTACATGTACACGAATATCCTTTTTGTAAATTAATTTAGATCTCAACTGGAAAGCTCACTGAGCTCCAGAACGAGATTTGAGAATTGAACTGCCTGACTTTACTACCTATGCTCTTATGGTATTAAACATCATCATGCTGCCCTTATAATAAATCACCATGAGTGGCTCAATCATCCATGCAGCATAGCTCTCATCCATCTTGCTTTGATAACTTGCGTCCAAATAAGGATTCAAAATTCCAAGCTTTCGACAGTCTTGGAGATATATTAATGAAATCTGCAGACAGACTACTGTACTATAGGTGTCTTTAATGGGACTCGAAGTTTTCGTCGGAAGCTGTTCGTCGTAGTAGAGTTCTTCTCGAGGCAGCGCGGATGAGCGGCTTGGTGAGAAGATCTTATGTAGATGTAAGTAGAGGATCAGTATAGCAATATTGATATTGGTTATGCTATGTTGTACAGTAGACTACGATATCTCCGTCTGGATCTGACGTTGCGTGCTTCAACCATTCTCTTTGCAATACGACCATTCGTAGTGGTTGTCATACTCGTAGATGTCACTGTTGCTTGTGTTGTGTATTCTTTGCATTGATGTAGAGGAGCAGAAACTTGCAAATCGAGATCACGTAACAGTGCAGATGTTGATAAAAGTAGCAAAAGAAGGGAGCTAAAAGTTGTATTGGGTTACTAAAACTCTAACTCTAAGAAAATGCTAGCATGACCCTGTCCGTCCTATGGGCTCCAATGAAAAATTCAATATGGATCTATCACATCAATCGTGATTCTGGAAGGACCAGACCGTTACCATGAGTTATTTTTGTCGTTGATCAACAACATCTTTCTTAAGAAGGAATATGGATCAACAAGCTCAGAGATATAAAAACCCCTTGATGAGAATACGGGTACGTATACCCTGATAGTAAATTAATATCTGATCAAGTACAATTTTAGATCCTACCCAGACAGTCACCATGAAGCCCATATAAGAACGATGTATACAAAAATCTTGCTTTTTCCACCATCATGACCATGTTATGGATTTCATTAGTGGTCATTACAAAATGCTTTTAGTTCATCTCAAATCAATCTCATTGTAAATGAATTTCCTTATGCGCTTCAACAACGATACTCCTTGCCTCTTTTCCCCCGCCAAGCGGTAACTAGTAAAATTTTAAAACCCAAAACTAAATTTTTTACTAGACGATAAATTTTGAAGATAAAATATGGGTATTCCTACTACCATAAACGTCGTTGCAGCGCATGCCGACTATTTTTGTAATGAATTTGAATTATTGGGCCAGCGAACAAGATTCTTTGAACAATAGACTTTTCAAATACGAAAGCGTCTTTATGAAAAGTCAGTTTAATTAAAAGAGGTTCAATCAAGCATTGAATCGTTATATCAAGTACTGGTATACCGGTTTTTCCCCAGATTCAGGACAAAACTCCATGATATCAACTACTATGTGAGTAGTATGCATAAAGTACTGTAGCGACTGCATAGCTCATTGGCCATCATAAACAGCCCCATTGTTTCCTTGCTTTTGTTCCAAATTTGTGTTATGGTATAAACGGTTAGTTTGATAAGTGTTTTCAACGTCGTAATATTCATGAACAGCTTCAATGATTGACAAATGTTTCCAAAAGATTCCGCGTAAGAATGTGTTTCGTCTCTTGAGAAGCTATCGATAGGAGAAAATTTTCTTTCCACAAACAATCCCTACTTGTTCGTGCGAAACCTTCAATTGCAGAAAACTAAACCACATTTTGTTTTCATTGGTAACTTGGTGACATATCCCTCGTTCATTATTGTTTGTATGGTGCAGTACTCGAGATGCAGGGTTTTTTTCGGGACCGACTGATCTTGGCATGAACACTACCCCAGCAAATCTACAGAACAAACGGGGTCGGCAGTTAAAGAGCTCTAGCGTACGGAGAATACAAGGATAGGCGGGTCTGCAGTCGTAAAGCATGTTTATAACCCAGTGCTTACCATCTTCACTTTGATATGAATTTTCAGGAGCTAGAATCGGATGAACTCAAAGATGTGCGGTGGAAAAAGTTGTTCTGGTACTGGTATTGTACCACAGAATAATGTAGAAGGTACATGTTGAACCTCTGAAGTAATAATGTCTTGCTTTTTAACTTCTACCCAGCCGCCTTGATTGTAAACCTTCGGCGCGCGGACAATTCGGCTTGTAGGTTCCAGAGGGATATTCTCGGCTTATCAATAGGGGCATTTCTTATCTCACAAGTCAGACCCTTCGCTGATACCTCAGGTTCTAAAAAAGCATGTATCATTTTATAAAACAGAATATGATTATAAATCACGCTTGAGCCTCAGTGAAGGGTCTGAGAAGTGAGCGTAGAGTATATATGTAAATATGTTAGAATTGAAATTTGATTTTTTTATAAATTAATTTATTATTTAATAATTATAATAGTTATGTATAAAAGTTTAATGTAGGGTTGTATTTAAGTATATTAGTTATATAGATTTTTATTTATTTTTTATAATTTCTTATACTATTTAAATGTTATATAGCTTTTTAATTGCTTTAAATGTTTAAATTCCATATTAGAATTTAAAAAAGAGAGCGCTCACCTTTTAATATTATAATAATAATAATATATATTTATTAATAATTTTATATTTTGAAGATCCCCTAATTTAGCTGTACTTCCCAATATTAAAAGGTTGTTTATGATG